>JAIUJO010001702.1:37500-50689 GCA_023846275.1 Vanilla planifolia | reverse complement strand
GAAGAAGAAGAAGTTGAAGAAGAAGAAGAAGAAGTAGAACAAGAAGAAGAACAAGAAGAAGATGAAGAGGAAGAAAATGATGATGATGAAGAACAAGAACTGGAAGAGGAAGAAGAAGATCGAGAAGAAGAAGAAGAAGAAGGGGAAGCGAAAGAAGGAGAAGAAGACGAAGAAGAAGATTAAGAAGAAAAAGAAGATGAAGAAGAAAATAAACAAGAAGTAGAAGAAGTAGAAGTAGAAGTAGAAGAAGTGTATGAAGAAGTTGAAGAAGAAGAAGAAGAAGAAGAAGTAGAAGAAGGAGAAGAGGAAGAAGAAGAAGTATGAAAGAGAAGAAGAAGACAAAGAAGAAAAAAATGATGAAGAAGAAGAAGAAGCTACAGAAGAACTAGAAGAAGAAGAAGATGGTGTAGTGGAATGAGGGGAAGAAGTTGTAGTAGTAGCATTAGTAGAAGATTTCGATGAAGAAGAAGAAAAAGAACAAGAAGAACAAGAAGTATTAGAAGAAGAAGGAGAAAAAGAAGAAGAAATAGAAGGAGAAGGAGAAGGAGAAGAAGGAGAAGAAGAAGAAGAGGAAGAAGAAGAAGAAGAAGAAGAAGAACAAGAATAAGAATAAGAATAAGAATAAGAATAAGAAGAACAAGAAGAAGAGGAAGAAGAAGAAGAAGAAGAGGAAGATAAAGAAGAAGAGGAAGAATAAGAAGAATGAGAATAAGAAGAAGAAGGAGAGGAAGAGGAACAAGGAGAAGTAGAAGAAGAAGAAGAAGAAGAAGAAGAAGAAGGTGAGGACGAAGAAGAAGAAGAAGAATGAGAAAAAGAATGAGATGAAGAAGATGAAGTAGAGGAGGAAGAAGAAGAAGAAGAAGAAGAAAAAGAAGAAGATTGAGAAGAAGAAGAAAAAGATGAAAAAGAAAAGGAAGAAGAAGAAGAAGAAGAAGAAGAAGAAGAAGAAAATGAAGAAGAAGAAGAAGAAGGTGAACAAGAAGAAGAAGAAAATAAGGAAGAAGAAAAAGAAGAAGAAGAAGAAGAAGAAGAAGTTGAAGAAGAAGAAGAAGAAGAAGTAGAACATGAAGAAGAACAAGAAGAAGAAAAGGAAGAAGTTGATGAAGAGGAAGAAAAAGAAGAAGATGAAGGAAAAGAAAAAGATGAAATGTAAGGAGACGAAGAAGAAGAAGAGGAAGAAGGAGAAATAAAGGAAGACGAAGAAGAAAAAGAGGAAGAAGAAGTAGGAAATAGAAGAAGAAGAGGAATAAGAAAAAGAAGAAGAAGAAGAAGAGGAGAAGAAGAAGAAGAAGAAGAATAGAAGAAGAAGATTGTGAACAGCAATAAGGAGTAGAAAAAGTAGTAGCAGTAGTAGAAGCAGTATTAGTAGAAGAAGAAGAAGAAGAAGAAGAAGAAGTAGTAGAAGAAAAAGATGGAGAAGAAGAAGAAGTAGAAGAAGAAGAAAAAGGAGTTGGAGAGGAAGAATAAGAAGAAGAATAAGTGGAGGAAGAATTCGAAGAATAAGAATAAGAATGACAAGGAGTAGAAGAAGAAGGAGGAGGAGGGGAAGAAGAAGGTGAGGAAGAAGAAGAAGAAGAAGGTGAAGAAGAAGAAGAAGGAGAAGAAGAAGAAGAAGAAGAAGAAGAAGAAGAAAAAGAAGAGGTGGAAGAAGAAGAAGGAGAAGAGGAAGAAGAAGATGAAGAAGTGGAAGAAGAAGATGAAGAATAAGAAGAAGAAGAAGAAAAAGAGGAAGAGAAAGAAGAACAGCAAAAAAATAAAAAGGGGAAAAATTAGAAGGAGAAGAAGAACAAGAAGTAGAAGTAGAAGAAAAAGAAAAAGTGGAAGAAGAAGAAGGACAAAAGAATAAGAAGATGAACAAGAAGAGCAATTAGAAGAAGTAGGAGAAGACGAAGAAGGTGATGGACAACAAGATGAATAAGAAGAAGAAGAAGAAGAAGAAGAAGAAGAAGAAGATGAAGAAAAAGAAGAAGTAGAAGAAGATTAAGAAGAATAAGAAGAAGATGATGATTATGATGAAGAAGAAGAGGAAGGAGAAGTAGAAAGAGAACAAAATGGAGAAGAAGAAGATGTACATTATGAAGAAGAAGAAGAAGAAGAAAATGAAAAAGAAGAATCACATGAGGAAGAAGAAGAAGAAGCTGATGAAGAAGAGGAGGACGAAGAAGAAGAAAAAGAAGAAGAAAAAAAGGGGAAGAAGAAGAATAAGAAGAAGAAGAAGAATATGAAGAATAAGAATAAGAATATAAATAAGAACAAGAAGCAGAAGAAGAAGAAGAAGAAGAAGAAGAAGAAGTGGAAGAACAGGAAGAAGAAGAAGGAGAAGGAGCAGAAGGAGTAGAAGAAGAAGAGGAATTAGAAGAGGAAGTATGACAAGAAGAAGAAAGTGTAGAACAAGTAGGAGGCGGAGAAGAAGGAGGAGGAGAAGAAGAAGAAGAGAAAGAATAAAAAGAGAAGAAGAAGAAGGAGAAGAAGAGGAAGAAGAAGAAGAAGATAAAATAGAAGAAGAACAAGGAGAAAGAGAAGAAGAACTAGAAGAAGAAGTAGGAGAAGGAGAAGAAGAAGAAGTAAAAGAAGAAGAATAGGAAGTGAAAGAAGATGAGGAAGAAGAAGAAGTAGAAGAAGAATTTGAAGAAGAAGAAGAAGAAGTAGAACAAGAAGAAGAAAAAGAAGAAGATGAAGAGGAAGAAAATGATGATGATGAAGAAGAAGAACAGGAAGATGAAGAAGAAGATCGAGAAGAAGAAGAAGAAGAAGAGGAAGTGGAAGAAGGAGAAGAAGTAGAAGAAGAAGATTAAGAAGAAAAAGAAGATGAAGAAGAAAATGAACAAGAAGTAGAAGAAGTAGAAGTAGAAGAAGAAGAAGTACATGAAGAAGTAGAAGAAGAAGAAGTAGTAGAAGAAGTAGAAGAAGGAGAAGAGGAAGAAGAAGTAAGAAAGAGAGGAAGAAGACAAAGAAGAAAAACAAGATGAAGAAGAAGAAGAAGCAACAGAAGAAGAACTAGAAGAAGAAGAAGATGGTGGAGAGGAATGAGGGGAAGAAGTTGTAGTAGTAGCATTAGTAGAAGATTTCCATGAAGTAGAAGAAAAAGAATAAGAAGAGCAAGAAGTATTCGAAGAAGATGGAGAAAAAGAAGAAGAAATAGAAGGAGAAGGATAAGAAGAAGAAGAAGAAGAAGAAGAAGAGGAAGAAGAAGAAGAAGAAGAAGAACAAAAATAAGAATAAGAATAAGAATAAGAAGAACAAGAAGAAGAGGAAGAAGAAGAAGAAGAATAAGAGGAAGATAAAGAAGAAGAGGAAGAATAAGAAGAATGACAATAACAAGAAGAAAGAAAGGAAGAGGAATAAGGAGAAGTAGAGGAAGAAGAAGAAGAAGAAGAAGGTGAGGACGAAGAAGAAGTAGAAGAATGAGAAAAAGACTAAGATGAAGAAGATGAAGTAGAGGAGGAAGAAGAAGAAGAAGAAGAAGAAAAAGAAGAAGATGGAGAAGAAGAAGAAGAAGATGAAAAAGAAAAGAAGGAGGAAGAAGAAGAAGAAGAAGAAGAAGAAAATGAAGAAGAAGAAGAAGAAGGTGAAGAAGAATTAAAAGAAAATAAGGAAAAAGAAGAAGAAGAAGAAGAAGAAGAAGAAGTTGAAGAAGAAGAAGAAGAAGAAGAAGTAGAACATGAAGAAAAACAAGAAGAAGAAGAAAAGGAAGAAGATGATGAAGAGGAAGAAAAAGAAGAAGATGAAGGAAAAGAAAAAGATGAAATGTAAGGAGACGAAGAACAAGAAGAGGAAGAAGGAGAAATAAAGGAAGACGAAGAAGTAAAAGAGGAAGAAGAATTAAGAAATAGAAGAAGAAGACGAATAAGAAAAAGAAGAAGAAGAAGAAGAGGAGAAGAAGAAGAAGAAGAAGAAGAAGAAGAGAAGAAGAAGATTGTGAACAGCAATAAGGAGAAGAAAAAGCAGTAGCAGTAGTAAGAGCAGTATTAGTAGAAGAAGAAGAAGAAGAAGTAGAAGAAGAAGAAGAAGGAGTTGGAGAGGAAGAAGAAGAAGAAGAAGAAGTAGAGGAAGAATTAGAAGAATAAGAATATGAATGAGAAGGAGAAGAAGAAGAAGAAGAAGAAGAAGGAGGAGGAGGGGAAGAAGAAGGTGAGGAAGAAGAAGAAGAAGAAGGTGAAGAAGAAGATGAAGAAGAAAAAGAAAAAGAAGAAGAAGAACAAGAAGAGGAAGAAAAAGAAGAGGTGGAAGAAGAAGAAGGAGAAGAAGAAGAAGAAGATGAAAAATTGGAAGAAAAAGAAGAAGAAGAAGAAGAAGAAAAAGTGGAAGAGGAAGAACAACAACAAAAAAACAAGAAGAGGAAAAATTAGAAGGAGAAGAAGAACAAGAAGTAGAAGTAGAAGAATAGGAAAAAGTGGAAGAAGAAGACGGACAAAAGAATAAGAAGATGAACAAGAAGAGCAATTAGAAGAAGTAGGAGAAGACGAAGAAGGTGACGAAATAAAAGATGAACAAGAAGAAGAAGAAGATAAAGAAGAAGAAGAAGAAGAAGATGAAGAAAAAGAAGAAGAAGAAGAAGAAGATGAAGAAGAATAAGAAGAATATGATGATTATGATGAAGGAGAAGAGGAAGGAGAAGAAGAAGATGTCCATTATGATGAAGAAGAAGAAGAAAATGAAAAAGAAGAATAACATGAGCAAGAAGAAGAAGCTGATGAAGAAGAGGAGGATGAAGAAGAAGAAGAAGAAGAAAAAAAAAAGGGGAAGAAGAGGAAGAAGAAGAAGAACAAGAGTAGGAAGAATAAGAATAAGAATTTAAATAAGAACAAGAAGCAGAAGAAGAAGAAGAAGAAGAAGAGAAGAAGAAGTAGAAGAAGAGGAAGAAGAAGGAGGAGAAGGAGAAGAGGGAGTAGAAGAAGAAGAGGAATTAGAAGAGGAAGTATGAGAAGAAGAAGAAAGTGTAGAACAAGGAGGAGGAGGAGAAGAAGAAGGAGGAGAAGAAGAAGAAGAAGAGAAAGAAGAAAAAGAGGAAGAAGAAGAAGGAGAAGAAGAGGAAGAAGAAGAAGAAGATAAAATAGAAGAAGAACAAGGAGAAAGAAAAGAAGAAGATAAAATAGAAGAAGAACAAGGAGAAAGAGAAGAAGAAGTAGAAGAAGAAGAAGGAGAAGGAGAAGAAGAAGTAAAAGAAGAAGAAGAGGAAGTGGAATAATATGAGGAAGAAGAAGAAGAAGAAGAAGAAGAAGTTGAAGAAGAAGAAGAAGAAGTAGAACAAGAAGAAGAACATGAAGAAGATGAAGAGGAAGAAAATGATGATGATGAAGAAGAAGAACTGGAAGAGGGAGAAGAAGATCGAGAAGAAGAAGAAGAAGAAGAAGGGGAAGTGGAAGAAGAAGAAGAAGATGAAGAAGAAGATTAAGAAGAAAAAGAAGATGAAGAAGAAAATAAAGAAGAAGATGAAGAAGCAGAAGTAGAAGAAGAAGAAGAACATGAAAAAGTAGTAGTAGTAGAAGAAGAAGAAGAAGAAGTAGAAGAAGGCAAAGAGGAAGAAGAAGAAGTAAAAAAGAGAAGAAGAAGAAAAAAAGAAAAACAAGATGAAGAAGAAGAAGAAGCAACAGAAGAAGAAGAATTAGAAGAAGAAGAAGATGGTGGAGAGGAATGAGGAGGAGATGTTGTAGTAGTAGCATTAGTAGAAGATGTCGATGAAGAAGAAGAAAAAGAACAAGAAGAACTAGAAGTATTAGAAGAAGATGGAGAAAAAGAAGAAGAAATAGAAGGAGAAGGAGAAGGAGAAGAACAAGAAGAAGAAGAAGAGGAAGAAGAAGAACAAGAATAATAAGAATAAGAATAAGAATAAGAATAAGAAGAACAAGAAGAACAGGAAGAAGAAGAAGAAGAAGAAGAGGAAGATAAAGAAGAAGAGGAAGAATACAAAGATGAATGAGAGGAAGAGGAACAAGGAGAAGTAGAAGAAGAGGAAGAAGAAGAAGAAGGTGAGGACGAAGAAGAAGAAGAAGAATGAGAAAAATAATAAGATGAAGAAGATGAAGAAGAGCAGGAAGAAGAAGAAGAACAAGAAGAAAAAGAAAAAGATGGAGAAGAAGAAGAAGAAGATGAAAAAGAAAAGGAAGAAGAAGAAGAAGAAGAAGAAGAAGAACAAGAAAATGAAGAAGAAGAAGAAGAAGGTGAAGAAGAAGAAGAAGAAAATAAGGAAGAAGAAAAAGAAGAGAAGGCTAAAGAAGAAGAGGAAGTAGAAGAAGAAGAAGAAGAAGTAGAAGAAAAAGAAGATGAGGAAGAAGAAGAATAAGTAAGAAGAAGAAGAAAAAAGAAAAAAAGAAAAAGAAGAAGAAGAAGAAGCAAAAGAAGAAGAAGAACAAGAAGATGGAGAAGAAGCTAAAGAAGAAGTTGAAGAAGCAGGCGAAGAAGAAGAAGAAGAAGAAGAAGACCAAGAAGTTGAAGAATTAGAAGGAGGAGAAGAAGAAGAAGGACAAGAAAAATAAAGAACGAGAAGAAGAAGAAGAAAAAGAGGAAGAAGAAGAAGGAGAAGGAGAAGAAGAAGAAGAATAATAAGAATAAGAATAAGAATAAGAATTAGAATAATAATAATAAGAAGAAGAAGTAGAAGATGAAGAAGCAAAGAAGAGGAAGAATAAGAAGAATAAGAATAACAAGAAGAAAGAGGAGAAGAAGAAAAAATGGAGAAGAAAGCAAAGAAGAACAAGAAGAAGAAGAAGAATAAGAATAAAAATAAGAATAAGAAGAAGAAGAAGAAGAAGAAGAAGAAGAAGAAGAACAAGAGGAACAATAAAAGAATAAGAAGAAGAAGAAGAAGAAGAAGTAGAAGAAGAAAAAAAAGATGAATAAGAAGAAGAAGAAGAAGAAGAACTGAGAAGAAAAACAATAAGATAGAAGAAGTAGAAGAAGAAGAAGAAGAAGAAGAAGTAAAAGAAGAAGAAGTTGAAGAAGAAGAAGAAGTAGGACGAGAAGAAGATGGTTAAAATGAATAATGAGAAGAAATAGAAAAAGTAGTACCAGTAGTAATAAAAGAAGAAGTAGAAGAAGAAGAAGAAGAAAAAGAAGAAAGAGAAGAAGAATTAATAGAAGAGAAGGAGAAGAAGAAGAAGAAGAAGAGCAAGGAGAAGAAGAAGAAGACAAAGAAGAAGGAGAAGAAGAAGAAGAAGAAGAAGAAGAAGAAGAATAAGAATAAGAATAAGAATAATAATAATAAGAAGAAGAAGAAAAAGAAGAAGAAGAAGAAGAAGAAGAAGAAGAAGAAGAATATGAAGAATAAAAAGAAGGAGAAGGAGGAGGAGGAGAAGAAAAGGAGGAAGAAGAAGAAAAAGAAGAAGAAGAAGAAGAAGAAGAAGAAGTAGAAGAATAAGAAGAAGAAGAAGAAGAAGAAGAAGAAGAAGAAGGACAAGAAGCAGAAGAAGAAGAAGAAGAAGGAGAAGAAGAAGAAGTAGAAGAAGAAGAAGAAGAAGAAGCAGAAGAACAAGAAATAGAAGCAAAAGCAGAAGAAGAAGAAGAAGAAGAAGAAGAAGAAGAAGAAGTTTAAGAAGAAAAATAAGAAGAATAAGAAGTTGAAGAAGAAGAAGAAGAAGAAGAAGAAAAAGAAGAACAACAACAAGAAGAAGAAGAATACATAGAAGAAGAAGAGCAAAAGGAGGAAGAAGAAGAAGAGGAAGAGGAGGAAGAAGTAGAAGAAGAAGAAAAAGAACACGAAGTCGAAGAAGAAGAAGAATAAGATAAAGAAGAAGACAAAGAATTAGAATACGAAGAAGAAGAAGACGAAGAAGAAGAAGAACAACAAGACGAAGAAGAAGAAGACAAAGAAAAAGAAGAAGTAGAAGAAGAAGAAGAAGAGGAATAGGAAGAAGAAGAATTGGAAGAATTAGAAGACGAAAATGTAGAAGAAGAAGACAAAGATGAAGAAGAGGAAGAAGAAGAAGAAGAATAAGATGAGGAAGAAGGCAAAGAGAAAGAAGAAGAAGAGGAAGAAGAAGAAGATGAAGAAGAGGAAGAGGAAGATGGAGATGAAGAAGCAGAGGAAGAAGAAGTAGAAGAAGAAGAAGAAGAAGTAGAAGAAGAAGAAGGAGAAGAAGAAGAAGCAGAAGAAGAAGATGTAGAAGAATTAGCAGAAGATGGAGAGGAATAAAAGGAAAGTAGAGAAGAAAGAATAGGAAGAAGAAGAAGAAAAATAAGAAGAAGAATGAAGAAGAATGAAGAAGAATAAAATGAAAAAGTAGGAACAAAGAGAAGTAGCTAAAAATAAAGAGGAATAAGGAGAAGAAGAAGACAAAAGAGGAAGAAAAAGAAGAGGTACAAGAAGAAGGAGAGGAAGAAGAAGAAGAAGAAGTAGGAGAACAAAAAGAAGGTGAAGAAGGAGAAGTATTAGTAGTAGTAGTAGGAGGAGGAGGAGGAGGAGAAGAAGAATAAGAAGAAGAGGGAGAAGCAGAAGAAGAAGAAGAAGAAGAATAAGAAGGAAAATAAAAATAAGAATAAGAAGAAGAAGAGGAAGAAGAAGATATAGAAGTAGAAGAAGAAGAAGAAGAAGAAGAAGATGGAGAAGGAGATGAAGACGTAGAGAAGAAGAAGAAGAAGAAGAAGAACAAGGAGAAAAATGAGAGGTAGAAGAGAAATAGGAAGAAGAAGAAGAAGAACATGAAGAAGTGGAAGAGGAAGAAGATGGGGAAGGAGGAGAAGAAGAAGAAGTGCAAGAAGAAGAAAAGGAAGAATAAGAAGAAGTAGAGGAAGTAGAAGAAGAAGAAGTAGAAAAAGTGGAAGAAGAGGAACAAGAGGAAGAAGAAGGGGAGGAAGTTGAAGAAGAAAAAGAAGAAAAAGAATAATAATAATAATAATAATAATAATAATAATAATGATAATAATAATAATCATAAGAACAAGAAAAAGAAGAAGAAGAACATGAAGAAGAAGAAGACAAAGAAGAAGATAAAGAAGAAGAAGAAGAACAACAAGAGAAAAAATAAGAAGAATAAGAAGAAGAAGAAGGAGGAGGAGGAGGACAGGAAGAAGAGGAAGAAGAGGAAGAATAAGAATAAGAAGAAGAAGAATAAGAAGAAGAAGAAGAAGAAGAAGCTGTAGAAGAAGAAGAAGAAGAAGAAGAAGAAGAAGAAGAAGAAGCAGAAGAAGAAGAATAAGAAGAAGAAGAAGAAGAAGAAGCAGAAGCAAAAGGAGAGGAAGAAGAAGAAGAAGAAGAATAAGAAGAAGAAGAAGAAGTAGAAGAAAAAGAAACGAAAGAAGAAGAAGAAGAAGAAGTCGAAAAAGAAGAGTAAGAAGGAGTCAAAGAAGAAGAAGAAGAAGAAGACAAAGAGGAAGAAGAGGAAGAGGAGGAAGAAGAAGAGGAAGAGGAGGAAAAATAAGAAGAAGAAGAATAAAAAGAAGAAGAAGATGAAGATGAATAAAAAAAGAAAAAGAAGACAAAGAAGAAGAAGTGGAAGAAGAAGAAGAAGAAGAAGAAGAAGAAGACGAAGAAGAAGAAGAAGATGAGAAAGAAGAAGAGGAAGAAGAAGAAGAGGAAGTGAAAGATGAAGAAGAAGAAGAAGAAGAATAAGAAGAAGCGGAAGAATAGGAAGACGAAGACGAAGAAGAGGAAGAAGAACATGAAGAAGAAGAAGAAGAGCAAGAAGACAAATAGAAAAAAAGAAGAAAAGGAAGAAGAAGATAAGGAAGAAGGAGAAGAGGAGGAAGAAGAAGATGAAGAAGAAGGAGAAGAAGAACAAGAAGAAGATGAAGAAGAAGAAGAAGAAGAAGAAGAAGAAGCAGAAAAAGTAGAAGAGGAAGAAGAAGAAGAAGCAGAAGAAGAAGAAGAAGAAGAAGAAGTAATAGAAGAAGAAGAAGATGATGAAGAAGAAGCAAAAGAAGAAGAAGTAGAAGCAAAAGTTGGAGAAGAAGAAGAATAAGAACAAGAAGAAGACGTTATAGGAAGAAGAGAAAGAAGAGGAGGAGGAGGAGGAAGAAGAAGAAGAAGAAGAAGAAGAAAGAGAAGAAGATGTAAGTGAAGAAGAAGAACTAGAAGAAATGGAATGAGAAGTAGAAAAAGTAGAAGAAGATGAAGAAGAAGAAGAAAAAGAAGAAAAAGAAGAAGAAGTATAAGAATATAAATAAGAATAAGAAGTAGTAGTTGTCGTAGTAGTTGAAGAAGAAGAAGAAAGGGAAGAAGAAGTTGAAAAAGAAGAAGGTGAAGAAGTAGAAGAGGAAGAAGAAGAAGAAGAAGGAAAAGAAGAAGAATAAGAATCAAAATAAGAAGAAAAAGAAGAAGAAGAAGAGGAAGAAAAAGAAGAAGAAAGAGAAAAGAAAAGAAGAAGGAGAAGAAGAAGAAGAAGAAAAAGAGGGAGAAGAAGAAGAAGATGGTGGAGAAGAAGTAGAAGAAGTAGTAGAAGAAGAAGAAGAAAGGAATAAGAATAATAAGAAGAAGAAGGGAAAGAAGCCGAACGGGAGGAAGAACAAGGAAAAGAAGAAGAAATAGAAGAAGAAGAAGTAGAAGAAGATGAAGAAGAAGAAGAAGTTGATGAAGAAGGAGAATAAGAAGAAGAAGAAGAATAATAAGATGTAGAACCTGAAAAAGAAAATGACAAACATGAAGAAGTAGAAGAAGGAGCAAAAGAAGATGAAGAAGAAGAAGTTGATGAAGAAGGAAAGAACAAGAAGAAGAAGAGTAAGAAGATTGAAAAGTAGATGATGATAATGAAGAAAAAGAAGAAGAAGAAGAAGAATAAGAAGAAGAGGAAGAAAAAGAGAAAGAAGAAGAAGAAGAAGAAGAAGATGAAGAAGAAGAAGTATACGAAGAAGAACAAGAAGAAGAAAAAGAAGAAGAAAAAGAAGTAGTAGAAGAGGAAGATGAGGAAGAAGAAGAAGAAGAAGAAGAAGAAGTTAAAGAAGAAGAGGAAGAAGAAGAAGAAGGTGAAGGGCGAAGAACGTGTAAAAGGAAGATTAAGAAGAAGGGGAAGAAGAAGAAGATCAAGAAGATGAGCAATAAGGAGGAGGAGGAAGAGGAGAATCTGAAGGTTAAGAAGAAGAAGGAGAACAAATAGTAGTTGTAGTAGTAGATGAAGAAGAATAAGAAGAAGAACAAGAAAAAGAACAAGAAGAAGTAGAAGAAGAAGAAGAAGAAGTAGAAGAAGAAGTAGAAGAACAAGGAGAAGGAGACCATGAAGAAGAAGGAGAAGAAGAAGAAGAAGAAGAAGTAGTATAATAAAAATAAAAATAATATTATTAATAATAATAAAAATAATAATAAGATGAAGAAGAAGAAGAAGTAGCAGTAGAAGAAGAAGATGAGAGGAAGTAGAGGAAGAAGAGGAAGAAGAATAAGAAGAAGAAGAAGAAAAAGAAGAGGAAGAGGTAGAAGAAGAAGAAAAAGAAGAAAAAAAGAAGAAGTTGATTGAGAATAAGAAGCAAAAGAAGAAGAAGAAGAAGAAAAAGAAGAAGAAGAAGAAGTAGAACATAAAGAAGAAGAAGTAGAAGAAGAAGAAGAAGTAGTAGATGAAGAAAAAGAAGAAGAAGAAGAAGAGGAAGAAGAAGAAGAAGAAGAAGAAGAAGAAGAAGGGGTAGAGGGAAAGGAAGAAGAAGAGGAAGAAGAAGAAGATGAATAAGAGGAAGAAGAAGAAGAAGAAGTAGGTGAAGAAGAAGAGAAGAAAATGAAGAAGAATTGTAAGAAGAAGAAAATGAAGAACAAGAAGAAGCTGAAAAGAAGAGAAAGAAGAAGAAGAAAAGTAGAAGGAGAAGAAGAAGAAGAAGAAGAAGAAGAAAAGGAGACTCAAAAGAAGAAGAACTAAGAGGAAGAAGACAAAGAAGAGGAGGAGGATGAAGAAGAAGAAGAAGAAGTAGAAGAAGAGGGAGAAGAAGATCTAGGTGAAGAAGAAGAAGTAAAAGATGAAGAAGATGAGGAAGAAGAAGAAGATGAGGAAGAAGAAGAAAAATAGGAACGAGAAGAAGTAGAAGTAGATGAAGAAGAAGAGGAAAAAAAAGAAGTAATAATAAAAAGAAGAAGAAGAGGAAGAGGAGGAACAAGAAGAAGAAGAAGAAGAAGTAGAAAAAGAAGAAGAAGAAGAAGAAGAACGAGAAAGAGAAGAAGTACGAAAAGAAGAACAAGGTGAAGAAGAAAAAGAAGAAGAATAAGAAAAATAATAATAATAATAATAATAATAATAATAATAATAATAAGTAGAAGAAGAAGAAATGAACAAGAAGAAAAAGAAGAAGAAGAAGAAGAAGAAGATGGTGATGATGAAGAAGTAGAAGTAGATGGAGGAGAAGATGAAGGAGAAGGAGAAGAAAAAGAAGAAGAATTGGAAGAAGAAGAAAATGAAGAAGTAGAAGGAGAAGAAGAAGATGAAGAAGAAGATGAAGAAGAAGAAGAAAAAGTAGTAATTGTAGTAGTAGAAGAACTAGAAGAAGAAGAAGAAGAAGAAGAAGATGTAGAAGAAGAAGAAGAAAAGGAGGAAGAAGAATGAGAATAAGAAGAAGAAGAAGAAGAAGTGGAAGAAGGGGAAGAGAAGGAAGAACAAGGAGAAGAAGTAGAAGAAGAAGATGATGAAGAAGAAGAAGAAGAAGAAGAAGAAGTAGAAGGAGAAGAAGAAAAAGAAGTTGGAGAAGAATAATAATAAGAGAAGAAAAAGAAGAAGAAGAAGAACAAGAACAAGAAGAAGAAGAATTAAAAGGAGAAGAAGAAGAACAAGAAGAAGTAGAAGAAGAAGAAGATGTAAAAGAAGAAGAAAAAGATAAAGAAAAGGAAGAAGAGGCGAAAGAAGAAGAAGAAGAAGAAGAAGAAGGACAAGACAAAGAAGAATAAGTAGAAAAAGAACAACAAGAAGAAGAGGAAATAGAAGAAGAAGAGAGGAAGAAGTGGAAGAGGAACAAGAAGAAATAAAAAAAGAATTAGAATAAGAAGAAGAAGAAGAGGAACTGCAAGAGGAAGAAGAAGAAGATGAAGAAAAGGAATAGGAAGAAGAAGAAGGAGGAGGAGGAGGCGGGGGGGGAGGAGAAAGACAAGTAGAAGAAGAAGAAGAAGAAGAAAAAAGGGAAGAAGAGGAAGAAGAGGGAGAAGAAGATGAAGAAGAAAACGAAGAAGAAGAAGTCAGAGTAGAAGATGAAAAAGTGGAAGAAGAAGAAGAAGAAGAAAAAGAAGAAGAAGAAGAAGTAGAAGAAGAAGAAGAAGAAGAAGTAGTAGATGAAGAATAAGAAGAAAAGACTA
>JAIUJO010001702.1:12500-32500 GCA_023846275.1 Vanilla planifolia | reverse complement strand
GAAGAAGAAGAAGATGATGATGAAGAGAAACAAGAAAAAGAAGAATAAGAAGAAAAAGAAGAAGATGAAGAAGAAGTTAAAGAAGAAGAGCAAGAGGACGGAGATGAAGAAGAAGAGGAATAAAAGCAAGAAGAAGAAGAAGAAGAAAAAAAGATAATGAAGAAGAAGTGAGAGGAAGAAGAAGAAGAAGAGGTAGAAGAAAAAGAAGAAGAAGAATAAGAAGAAGAAGAAGAAGGAGAAGAAGAAGAAGAAGTAGGAGAAGACAAAGAATGTGAAGAAGAAGAAGAAGTAGGAGAAGATAAAGAATGTGAAGAAGAAGAAAAAGAATAAGAAAAGAAGAAGTACAAGAAGAGGAAGAAAAGGAAGAAGAAGAAAAGGAAGAAGAAGAAGAAGAAGAAGATGAGGAAGAATTTGATGAAGAAGATGAAGATGAACATGAAGAACGGGAAGAAAAAGTAAGTGGAGGAAGAAGAGGAAGTTTAAGAAGAAGAAGAAGAAGAAGAAGGAGAAGAAGAAGAAGAAAAAGAAGAAGATGAAGAAGAAGAAGATCATGATGATGAAGAAGAAGAAGGAGAAGAAGAAGAGGTAGAAGAAGAAGTAGAACAAGAGGAAGAAAAAGAAGAAGAAGAAGAAGAAAAAGAAGAAGAAGAAGAATAAGATGGACGAGAAGAAGAAGTAGAGGAAGAAGAAGAAAAAGAAGAAGAAGAATAAGAATAAGTAGTAGAAAAAGAATAAGAATAAGAATGAGAAGTAAAAGTAAGAGTAGGAAGATGAGGAAGAGATAGGAGAAGAAGAAGAAGAAGGAAAGGAAGAAGAGGAGAAAGAAGAAGATGATGATGGAGATGTAGAAGAAGGAGAAGAAGAAGAATAAGAAGAAGAAGAAGAATAATAAGAAGAAGAAGAAGATGAAGAACAAGAAGATAGAAATGAAGAAGAAGAAAATGAAGAAGAAAAAATGGAAGAAGAAGAAGAAGAAGCAAGAGAAGAAGTTGAAGAAGTGGAAGAAGAAGAGAAGAAGAATAAGAAAAAGAACAAGAAGAAGTAGAAGAAGAAGAAAAGGATGAAGAAGAAGAAGAAAATGAAGAAGAATGAGTAAAAGAAGAAGAAGATGAGGAAAAAGAAGAAGAATAAGAAGAATAAGAAGAAGAAGATTATGAAGAAGTGAATGAACAAGAAGAAGAATAAGAACAAGAAGAAAAAGAAGAAGAAGAAGAATAATAAGAATATAAAGAAGAAGATAAAGAACAAGATGATGTAGAAGAAGAGGAAGAAGATGAGAAAGCAGAAGAAGAAGAAGAAGAAGAAGAAGAAGAAGGAGAGAAGATGAGGAAGAAGAAGATGATGTGAAAGAAGAAGAATAAGAAGAAGAAGAAGAAGAAGATGATGATGAAGAAGAAGAAGAAAAAGAAGAAGAAGAAAAGAAGAGGAAGAGGAAGAAGAAGACGAAGAAGAAGATTAAGAAGAAGAAGAAGAAGGAGAAGAAGAAGAAGAAAAAGAAGAAGAAGAAGATGATGTTCACGAAGAAGAAGAAGAATAAGAATAAGAAGAAGAATAAGAAGAAGAAGAAGAAGAAGAAGAAGGAAAGAAAGAAGGGGAAGAAGAAGAAGACGTTGATGGAGATGTAGAAGAAAGAGAAGAAGAAGAAGAATATTTAGAAGAAAAAGAATGAGAAGAAGAAGAGGAAGAAGAAGAAGAAGAAGAATAAGAAGGAAAAGAAGAAGAAGAATAAGAATAAGAAGACGAAGAAGAAAAAGAAGAAGAAGAGGAAGAAGAAGTTGAAGAAGAAGTGGACGAAGAAGAGGAAGAAGAAAAGGAGAAAAAGTAGAAGAAGAAGAGGAAGAAGAAGAAGAAGAAGAAGAAGAAGAAGACAAAGAAGAGAAAGACGAATAAGTAGAAGGAGAAGAAGAAGAAGAAGTAAAAGAAGAAAAAGAAGAAAAAGAAGAAGATGAAGATGAAGAAGAAGAAGAAGATGAAGACGAAGCAGAAGAAGATAAGGAAGAAGAAGAAGAAGAAGAAGAAGAAGAGGAAGAGGAAGAAGAATCAGAAGAACAAGAAGAAGAAGATGAAGAAGAAGAAGAAGAAGAAGAAGCATAATAATAATATAAAGAAGAAGTATAAGAATAAGATGATGGAGAAGAAGAAGAAGAAGAAGAAGAAGATGATGAGCAAGTAGAAGAAGAAGAAGAAGATGAAGGGAAGAAGAAGAAGAAGATGAAGAAGAGGAAGAAGAAGAAAAAGAAGAAGGAAAAAAAGGAAAAAGAAGAGAAAAAGGAAGAGGAAGAAGAGGGAGAAGAAGATGAAGAAGAAGATGATGAAGAAGAACAACAAGAAGAAGGAGAAGAAGAGGAAGAAGAAGAAGAAGAAGAAGAAGAGGATGAAGAAAAAGGAGAAGAATAATAAGAAGAAAAAGATGAAGAATAAGAAGAAAGAGAAGAATAAGAAGGAGAAGAAATAGATGATGATGATGAAGAAGAAGAAAAAGCAGAAGAAAAAAAGGAAGAAGAAGAAGAAGAAGAAGAAGAAGGGGAAGAATAAGTAGAAGAAGATGAAGAAAATACTTTGAAGAACATGAAGAAGAAGATGAAGAAGAAGCAGATGAAGAAGGAGAAGAAAAAGTAGAAGCGAAAGTGGAAGTAGATGAAGAAGCTAATGAAGAAGAAGAAGAAGAAGAAGACGAAGAAGGAGACGAAGAAGAAATAAGAGGAAGAAGATGGTGAAGAAGAAGAAGGGGAAGAAAAAGTAGTAGTTGTAGTAGTATAGTAGTAGAAAAAGAAGAAGAAGAAGATGAAGAAGAATAAAATGAAGTAGTAGAAGAAGAAGAATATGAAGAACATGAAGAAGAAGAAGAAGAAGCTAATGAAGAGGAGGAAGAGGAAGGAGATGAAGAAGAAGAGCAAGAAAAACAAGAAGAAGAAGAAGAAAAAGAAGTAAGAGGAAGAAGAAGAAGAAGAAGAAGAAGAAGAAAAAGTAGAAGAAGAAGGAGAAGAAGAAGAAGAAGTAGGAGAAGATAAAGATGGTGAAGAAGGAGAAGAAGAAGAAGGAGAGGAAGAAGAAGAAGAAGAAGATGAAGATGATGAAGAAGAAGAAGAATTAGAAGAAGAAGAAAGAGAAGAAGCACAAGAAGAGGAAGAAAAGTAAGAAGAAGAAGAGGTAGAAGAAGAAGAATAATAAGAGGAGGAAGAATTAGTAGTAATAGTAGTAGATGAAGAGGAAGAAGAAGAAGAAGAAGAGGAAGCTAAAAAAGAAGCGGAAAAAGAAGAAGAAGAGGAACATGAAGAACGAGAAGACGAAGTAAGAAGAGGAAGAGGTAAAAGAATGAGAAGAAGAAGAAGTAGAAGAAGAAGATAGAGAAGAAGAAGAAGAAGAAGAAGGAAAAGAAGAAGAAGAAGAAGAAGAAGAAGAATAAGAGTTAGTAGAAGGAGAAGAAGAAGAAGAAGAAGTAGACGAAGAAGAAGGAGAAGAAGAAGAAAAAGAAAAAAAAGATAAAGAAGAAGTAGAAGAAAAAGCAGAAATAAAATTAGATGAAGAAGAAGATGATGAAGAAGAAGAAGAAGATGCTGATGAAGAAGAAGAAGAAAAAGAAGAAGAAGAAAATATGGAGAAGAAGAAGTGGAAGAAGAAGTAGAAGAAGAAGAAGAAGAATAAGAAAAAGTAGGAGAATAGAAAGAAGGTGAAGAAGATGAAGAAGAAGAAGAAGAAGAGGAAGAGGAAGAAGAGGAAGAGGAAGAAGGGGAGGAAGAAGAAGGAGTAGAAGAAGGAGAAGAAAAAGTGGAAGAAGAGGAAAAAGAAGAAGTAGAAGAATAATAAGAATAAGAACAAGAAGAAGAACATGAATAAGAGAAGAAGAAAAAGAAGAAGAAGAAAAAGAAGAAGAAGAGGAAGAAGCGAAGAAGAAGAAGAAGAAGAAGAAGAAGAAGAAGTAAAAGAAGAAGAAGAAGACGAAGTCGAAGAAGAAGATGAAATAGGAGAAGAAGAAGAAAAAGAAGTAAAAGAAGAAGATTAAGAAGAAGAAGAAGAAGAAGTAGAAGTAGAAGATGAAGAAGTAGAAGAAGGAGATGGAGAAGATGTAGAAGAAGAAGTAGAAGAAGAAGAGAAGAACGTGAAAAGATAGAAGAAGAAGATCTAGAAGAAAAAGAAGGAGAAGTAAAAGAAGGAGAAGAAGAAGAAGAAGAAGGAGAATATAAGAAGGAGAGGATGTCGAAGAAGAGGAAGAAGAAGAAGAAGAAGAAGAAGAAGAAGAAGAACAAGAAGAAGAAAAAGTGACAAAAGAAGAAAATGAAGAAGATACAGAAGAAGAAGAAGAAAAGAAGAAGAAGAAGAATTATTATTTGTGGTAGTAAAAGAAGGAGAAGAAGATGAAGAAAAGAAGAAGTAGAAGAAGAAGAAGAAGTAAGAGAAAGAAGAACAGGAAGAATAGAATAGGAGAAAGAAGAAGAAGGAGAAGAAGATTAAGAAATGGAGAAAGAAGAAGAAAAGGAAGAAGATGATGTAAGAAGAAAAAGAAGAAGAAGAGGTACACGAAAAAATAAGAAGAAAAAGAAGAAGAAGACATAGAAAAAGAAGAAGAAGAAGTAGAAGAAGAATATGAAGAACAAGAATAAGAATAATATGAAAAAGTTGATGAAGAAGAAGGAGGAGAAGAAGAAGGAGAAGTAAAAGAAGGGGAAAAAGAAGATGGAGAAGAAGAAGGAGAAGAAGAAGGAGAAGAAAAACAAGGAGAAGAAGAAGAAGAAGGAGAAGGAGAAGGAGAAGGGGAAGAAGAAGAAGAAGAAGAATAAGATAAAGAAGAAGAAGAAGAAGAAAAAGATGTAAAAGAAGAAGAAGATGAAGAAGAAGAAGAAGAAGAAGAAGAAGATGATGATGACGATGATGAAGTAGAAGTAGTAGAAAAAGAAGTAAAAGTAGTAGTAGTCGTAGAAGAAGAAGAAGAAGAAGAAGAATTAGGGGAGGAAGAAGAAGAGGACTAAGAAGAAGAAGAAGAAGAAAAAGAAGAAAAAGTAAGAGAACAAGAAGAACGTGAAGAAGTAGAAGAAGATGAAGAAGAAGAAGAAGAAGAAGAAGAAAAAGGAGAAGAAGAGGAAGAAGAAGAAGAATAATAGATGTAAGAGGAAGAAGAAGATGAAAAAGAAGAAGAAGAGGAAGAAGAAAAAGAAGAAGAAGAACAAAAAGTAAGGGAAATAAGAAGAAGAAGAAGAAGAAGAAGAAGAAGAAGAATAGGAAGACGAAGAATGACAAGAAAGAGAAGTCGAAGGTGAAGGATAAGAAGAAGAATTGGAAAAAGAAGGAGAAGAAGAAGAAGTTGAACAAGAAGAAGGTGAAGAAGAAGAAGTAGGAGGACAAAGAGGAGGTGGAGGAGGGGAAGAAGAAGCAGAAGAAGATGAAGAAGAAGAAGAGGAAGAAGAAGAAGAAGAAGGAGGTGGAGGCGGAGGAGGAGGAGGAGAAGAAGAAGAAGAAGAAGAAGATGATGATGAAGAAAAAGATGAAGATGAAGAGGAAGGAGAAGAAGAAGAAAATGAAGAAGAAGAAGGTGATGATGATGATGACGATGATGTGATGATGATGATGAAGAAGAAGTAGAAAAAGAAGAAGAAGAGGTAAAAGTAGAAGAAGAAGAAGAAGATGATGAAGAAGAATTAGAAGCAGAAAAAGAAGAACAAGAAGAAGAAGAAGGAGAATAAGAAGAAGCAGAAGAAGAAAAAAAGAAGATTAAGAAGTAGAAAAAGAAGAAGAAGAAAAAGTAAGAGAAGAAGATGAAGGTGAAGAGGAAGAAGAAGAAGAAGAAGAATAAGAATAAGAAGAAGAAGTAGAAGGAGAAGGCGAAGAAGAACAAGATGAAGAAAAAGAATAAGAAGAACAAGAATAAGAAGAAGTACATGAATTAGATGATGAAGAAGAAGAAGAAGGAGAACAAGAAGAAGGAGAAGAATAAGAGGGAGAAAAGAAGAAAGAGAAGAAGAAGGAGAAGAAAGAGGAGAAGAAGAAGATGTAGAAGAAGAAGAAGAAGAAGAGGAAGAAGAAGAAGAACAAGATGAAGAAGAAAAATAAGAAGAGCAAGAATAAGAAGAAGTTCAAGAATAAGATGATGAAGAAGAAGAAGAAGAAGGAGAACAAGAAGAAGGAGAAGAATAAGAGGGAGAAAAGAAAGAGAAGAAGAAGGAAAAGGAGGAGAATAAGAAGAAGGAGAAGAGGAAGAAGAAGAGGAACAAGATGTAAGAGGAAGAAGAAGAAGAAGAAGAAATGGAAGAATAAGTAGTAGGAGAAGTAGATGGAGAAGTGGAGAAAGAAAAGAACAAATAGAAGAAGGAGATGAGGGAAAAGAAGAAGAAGAAGAAGAACAAGAAGAAGAAAAATGAGAAGTAGAACAAGAAGGGGATGAAAAAGATGAAGAAGAAGAAGAATAAGAAGTAGCAGAAGAAAAAGCAACAGAAGAAGAAGAAGGAGAAGAAGTAGAAGAAGAAGGGAAAGAAGAAGAAGAAAGAGAAGTAGAAGAAACAAAGAAGAATAAGAAGAAGAATAAGAAGGAGAAGAAACTAAAGAAGAGGAAGATGGAGAAGGAAAAGAAAGAGAAGAAGAAGAGGAAGAAGAACAAGAAGAAGAAGAAGAAGCGAAAGAGATGAAGAAGAAGAAGAAGAAGAGGAACAAGTTGGAGAAAAAGAAGTAAAAGAAGAAGAAGAAAAAGAAGAATAAGATGAAGAAGAAGAAGATGAAGAAGAAGAAGAAGAAGAAGTAGATGATGATGAAGAAGAAGTAAAAGAAGAAGAAGAACAAGAAGAGGTAGAAGAAGATGATGATGATGAAAAAGAAGAAGAAGAAGAAGAAGGAGAAGAAGAAGAAGAAGAAGAAGGAGTTGTAAAAGAAGAAGATAAAAAGGAAAATGAAGAAGAAGAAAATGAAGAAGTAGAAGATGAAGAAGAAGAGGAGGAAGAAGTAGAAGAATAAGAAGTGAAAATAGGAGAAAAAGAAAAAGAGGAAGAAGAAAAAGAAAAGGAAGAAGAAGAGAGAGAAGAAGATTAAGAAGAAGAGGAAGAATAAAGTAGAAGTAAGAGGAAGAAGAGGAAGATGAAGAAGAAGAAGAAGTAAAAGAAGAAGAAGAAGAAGAAGAAAAAGAAGAAGACGAAGAAGAAGATGCAGCAAAAGAAGAAAAAAGAAGAGGAAGAAGAAGAAGAAGAAGAAGAGGAGGAGGAGGAAGAAGAAGAAGAAGAAGAAGAAGTAAGAAGAAGAAGAAGAAGAATAAGACGAAGAAGAAGAAGAAAAAGTATGGGTAGAAGAAGAAAAAAAGTAGAAGAAAAAGAACAAGAATAAGAAGAAGAAGAAAAAACATGAAGAAGAAGGAGAAGACGAAGAAAGAGAAGTACGAAAAGCAGAAAAAGAAGGAGAAGAAGAAGAAGGGGAAGAAGAAGTAGGAGTAGGAGGTGGAGGAGGAGGAGGAGGAGAAGAAGAAGAAGAAGAAGACGAAGAAGAAGAAGAATTTGAATAATAATAATAATAATAATAAGAATAAAAAGAAGAAGAAGAAGGTGAAATAGAAGCAGGCAAAGAGGAAGGAGAAGAAGAAGAAGAAGAAAGAGGAGGAGGAGGGGAAAAAGCAGAAGATGAAAAGGAAGAAGTAAGAGAAGAAGATTGAGAAGAGGAGGAAGAAGAAGAAAGAGATGAAGTCAAAGAAGAAGAAGAAGAAAAAGAAGAAGAAGATGATGAAGATGAAGAAGAAGAGTAAGAAGAAGAAGGAGAAGTAGAAGAAGGGGAAGAGGAGAAGAAGAAGAAGAAGAAGAAGAAGAAGGAAAATTAGGTGAAGAAGAAGAAGGTGAAGAAGTAGAAGAAGAAGAAGAAGAAGAAGATGTAGAAGAAGAAGAAGGAGAACAAGAAGTAGGAGAAGGAAAAAATGAAGTAAAAGGAGAAGGAGGAGAAGAAGAAGAAGAAGAAGTTATAGGAATTAGAAGGAGAAGAAAAGAGGAAGAAGAAGGAAAAGAAGATGGAGAAGAGGAGGAAGAAAAAGAAGAAAGAGAAGAAGAAGAAGAAGAAGAAGAAGAAGAAAAAGGAGAGGAAGAAGAAGTAGAAGAAGAAAAAGAAGAAGAGGAGGAAGAATAAGAAGATGACGATCTTTGTGCTTAAAGAAAACCCGCAAGCGGGGGGTGAATTGTTGTAAATAAAGTTTTGAGGTTTTCTTAGAAGCGATGTTTTTCGTACGGCTCACCTCAAACCTACTTGGGATTTTTCTTACAGGTAATCCTAAACCTACTTGAGTTTTTTTTTGAGCTCAACTCCAACCTCGGGCTTTTGCATAATTGTCGGGATGCCCTTACCCCAAAGAAAAAAAATGGACAACAAAGTACAAACTTAAAACAATTTAAAGTATGAGGCACACTCAAAAACCGAAAAGTGGGAGGAATAGAAATTGAAAATAGTCTACGCAAAAACCACCAATTTCGCTTATCTTCTTGCAACTTTCACTTTGTGAATTTGGAAACACCGTATGCATTTGAAATTGCTTGAAATTGTGATTTGAAAGCTTTGAGAACTTAACAATGGTAACTCTTAGAGTTATTTTTCCTTCCCTATTTATAGAGCTCAAATTTGAGCTCTAAATCAACTTCCAACAGCTCTAAAATGAACTAGTCGTTCGGGTAACATACACATAGCAATCACCATTCCTTTTGGATCCTGAAATGGACGTTTCTGATTGAATCCTGAATTTACCGTTCGAGATCAATCCTGGCTATTGGATCTAGGCGGCCTTGATCTGGGCCATTGGATTGCACGTAGATTGTCCTTTATGTATTAGTAGAATGTGTCTAGAAATAATTTGAATTAAAACATTTACCGTAGTTGTTATGCATCTTTACGCAGATCCAGGTTCGATTCTCTTTCTTGCCATTCTATTATTTAGTTGCATCATTTTACCTTGATTGACCTAAGTCATCGGATCGTGCCTGTGTTTCTGCCTTCTTTAACCTCAGTCGCCCGATCGCGCTACCCTTCCGTCTTTTTTAACAATTGGATGGGAATTTAGTCCCATATCTCCCAAATTACTTTGTCGTTGCTCTCTATTAGGCTTCTTGTTTGTATGTCTCTCAAGCCGTTTGGGGTTGGCTCCCCTTCCTCGACCAAGATTTCATCACTTGGTCCTGGTTGTCTTAATTTCTCAATTTTCCCGTTTAGCTATGCTTGCGAGCTGATTTCCCACTATTCTGCTTAGCTTTCCCTGCGACCTTCTTCCTTATCCTTTAGGCTTCATTCTCCTCTTCAGGTCTATCGAACAATTTTTATTTTTTGTTTTTAAATCCCTAAAGACTGGAAGGACTAGTAGTTGGGTCGGGTCAACCCACCCAATACTAAAATGAAAAATACTGAGGCTAAAGTGGTTTTAAAGTGATTTGTGAGAATTGTTATGCTAAAATTTTGAATATAAGTGTATCAAAATAATTTTATATTATGATAGTACTATAAGTGGCATATGTGACTAGGAAAAGAAATTCATGAAAAATAATTCTTAAATAATTTTAAAAAATCAAATATCAATGTCTATACTTTTCATCAATAATGCTTGGCAGAAAAATTAAAATTCAAACATTATTAGACGTATAATATTTTTAAATATTAAGACTACAAGTAAGCCACAATATCTCAAAATTTAGACATATCAAATTCAAAAAAAATAAAAAGAAATTCTAATATAAAAATTTTAGTGCATGTCTACGATTTTCTGGAAGCTTGCAATAACTCCAAGGGCCTTGAAGACCACTATTTTACACATTTCAAGTTCATGGATTTATTTAACTGAATATTAACAATTTTAGTAAGCCTATATAAGATATAAATAATTATTGTTGACTTATCAACTAGAAAAGTGTAATAGGAGAAGAACATGATGATGATGAAATAGTAGAAGAAGAATAGAAGAAGAAGGAGAAGGAGAAGTGGAAGAAGAAGAGGAAGGAGAAGAAGTAGGAGAAGAAGAAGAAGAAGAAGAAGAAGAATAAGCAGTAGTACAAGAAGAAGAATTATAAAAAGGAGAAGAAAATGATGAGGAGAAAGAAGAAGAAGGAGAAGAAAAAGAAGAAGAAGAAGAAGAAAGAAGAAGCAGACGAAGAAGAAGAAGTAGTAGATGAAGAAGAAGACAAAAGAGAAGAAGAAGTAGTAGTAGTAGTAGTAATAGAAGAAGAAAAAGCAGAATAACAATAATAATAATAATAATAATAGTAATATTAATGAAAAAAAGAAGAAAAAGAAGAAGAAGAAAAAGAAGTAAGAGAAAGAAGAAGAAGAAGGAGAAGTAAGAGAAAGAGGAGGAAAAAGAAGAAGAAGAAGAAGAAAAAGAAGAAGAAAAAGTAAGAAGAAGAAGAGTAAGAAGAAGAAGAAGGAGAAGAAGAAAAACAAGAGGAGTAAGAAGAAGAAGAAGAAGAAGTAAGAGAAAAAGGAGGAGGAAGAAGAAGAAGAAAAAGTTAGAAGAGGAAGAAGAAGAAGAGGAAGAAGAAGAAGAAGGAGAAGAACAAGTAGCAGTAGTTTTAGTAGTAGTAGTAGTAGAAGAAGAAGAAGAAGAAAAAGAAGAAGTGGAAGAAGAGGAAGAAGAAGAAGAGGTAAAAGAAGAGGAGGAAGAGGAGGAAGAAGAAGAAGAAGAAGAAGAAGAAAAAGATGAAGAAGTTGAAGAAGAACGTGAAGAAGAAGAAGAAAAAGAAGTTGAAGAAAAAGCAGAAGAAGAGAAGGATGACGATGAAGAAGAAGAAGAAGAAGAAGAAGAAGAATAAGGAGAACGAGAAGAAGAAGAAGAAAAAGAAGAATAAAAAGAAGAATAATAATAATAATAATAGTAATAATAAAAATAATAATAATGAGAAGAAGAAGAGGAAAAAGAAGGAGAAGAAGAAGCAGAAGAAGAAGAAGAAGAAGGAGAAAAAGTAGGAGAAGAAGAAGAAGAAAAAGAA
This sequence comes from Vanilla planifolia, assembly GCA_023846275.1. Taxonomy (NCBI): domain Eukaryota; kingdom Viridiplantae; phylum Streptophyta; class Magnoliopsida; order Asparagales; family Orchidaceae; genus Vanilla; species Vanilla planifolia. The sequence continues at coordinate 21,581 of JAIUJO010001702.1, read as the reverse complement.
GAAGAAGAAAAAGAGGTGAGAAAGTAGAAAAAGAAGGAGAAGAAACCGAAAAAGAAGGGGAAGAAGAAGAAGAAGAAGAAGATAAAGAAAAAGAAGATGTAGAAGATGAATGAGAAGCAGTAGAAGAATAAAAATAATAATAATAATAATAATGATGATGATAATAGTACGAAGAGGAATAAGAAGAAGAAGAAAAAGACAAAGGAGACGAAGCAGGAGGAAGAAAAAGAAGAAGAAAAGAAGAGGAAGAAGAAGACGAAGAAGATGAAAAAGATGAGTAGTATGAAGAAGGTGAAGATGAAGAAGAAGGCGAAGTAAGAGGAGGAAAAAGAAGAAGAAGAAGAAGAATAAGAAGGTGAAGAAGACGGAGGAGAAGAAGAAGATGATGAAGAAGAAGAAGGAGAAGAAGATGGAGAAGAAGAAGAAGAAGAAGAAGAAGAAGAAGACGAAGAAGAAGAAGAAGAAGAAGCAGAAGAAGAAGAAGAAGAAGAAGAAGAAGAAGAAGAAGAAGAAGAAGAAGAAGAAAAAGGTGAAGAAGAAGAAGGTGAAGAAGAACATGAAGTAGAAGAAGTTGAAGAAGTTGAAGAAAAAGAAGTAGTGAAAGAAGAAGATGAGGAAGAAGAAAAAGAAGATGAAGAAGAAGAAAAAGAAAAAGAAGGTAAAGTAGAAGAAGCAGAAGAAGAAGAAGAAGAAGAAGAAGAAAATTTAGATGAAGAAGCGGAAGAAGGACAAGAAGATGATGAAGAAGAGTGAGGAAGAAGAAGAAGAAGAAGAAGAGGAAGAGGAAGAAGAGGAAGAAGAAGAAGAAGAAAAAGAAGAAGTAGGAGGAGAAGAAGAAGGTGAAGAAGAAGAAAAGGAGGAAGAAGAAGTAGAAGAAGAAGAAGATGAAGAAGAAGATGGAAAAGAAGAACAAGGCGATGAAGAAGAAGAAGTATAAAAAAGAAGAAGAAGATAAAAAAGAAGAAGAGGAAGAATTAAAGGAGGAAGAAGAAGAAGAAGAACAAGAAGAACAAGAAGAAGAAGTTGGAGAAGAAGAAGAAAGTGAAGAAGAAGAAGATGAAGAAAAACAAGAAGAAGAAGAAGAAGAAGAAGAAGGAAAAAGAAAAAGAAAAAGATGTAGAAGAAGAAGAAGAAGAAGAAGAGTGGATGATGAAGAAGAAAAAGAACAACAAAAAGAAGGAGAAGAAGAAAAAGAAGAAGGAGAAGAAGTTGAAGGAGAAGAAGAAGAAGAAGAAGGAGGTGAAGGAGGAGTAGGAGGAGGAGGAGGAGGAGGAGAAGAAGAAGAAGAAGAAGAAGAAGAAGAAGAAGTAGAAGAAGAAGAAGAAGAAGAAGGTGAAGAAGAAGAATGTGGGGAAGAAAAAGAAGAAGTAGAAGTAGAAGAAGAAGAAGAAGGTGAAGGTGAAGAAGGGGAAACTGTAGAAGAAGAACAAGTGGAATAAGAAAAGAAAGAAGACGAAGAAGTAGAAGAAGAAGTGATGACGATGATTATGACGATGAAGAAGAAGCAAAAGAAGAAGAAGAAGAAGAAGTATGAGAAGAAGAAGAATGTGAAGAAGATGAAGATGTTGATGACGTAGAAGAAGAAGAAGAAGAAGAAAAAGAAGAGAAGAAGAAGTGGAAGAAGAAGAAGAAGAAGATGATGATGACGATGGTGAAAAAGAGCAACAATAAGAGAAAGAATCATTGTAAGAAGAAGAAAAAGAAGAAGTAAAAGAAGAAGATATAGAAGAAGATGATGAAGAAGAAGAACAAGAAGAAGAAGAAAAAGATGAAGAAGTAGAAGATTAAGAAGAAGCAGAGGAAGGAGAAGTAGTAGTAGTAGTAGAAGAAGCAAAAGAAGAAGAAGAAGAAGAAGATGAAGAAGAAGAAAAAGAAGAAGAATTAGAAGAAGATGAAAAAGAAGATGCAGAAAAAGAAGAATAAGAAGAAAAAGAAGATGAAGAAAAAGAGGAAGAAGAAGATGATGAAGAAGAAGGAGGAGAAGAAGAAAGAAGAACAAGAAGAAAAAGAAGGAGAAGAAGAAGGAGAAGAAGGAGGAGAAGAAGAAGAAACAGAAAAGGAAGAAGAAGAAAATAATGATGAAGAAAGAGTAGAAGAAGAAGAAGAAGAAGAAGAAGAAGAAGAATGTGAAGAAGAAGGTGAAGAAGAGTTTGAAGAAGTAGAAGAATTTGAAGAAAGAGAAGAAGAAGAGAAAGTAGATGATGACAAAGTAGAAGTAGAAGAAGATGAGGAAGAAAAAAAGAAGTAGAGGACGAAGAAGAAGAAGAAGAAGAACAAAAAAGAGAAGAAAATTTAGATGAAGAAGGAGAAGGAGAAGAAGAAGAAGAAGAAGAAGAGAAGAAGAAGAAGAAGAAGAGGAAGAAAAAGAAGAGTAAGAAGAAGAAGAGGAAGAAGAAGAAGAAGAAGAGGAAGAAGAAGTAGAAGAAGCGAAGGTGATGAAGAAGAAGAAGTAGAGGAAGAACAAGAAGAAGAAGAAATAGAAGAAGAAGAAGAAGAAGAAGAAGAAGGAGAAGAAGATGAAGACGAGGAAGAAGAAGAAGAAGAAGACGAAAAAGAAGAAGAAGAAGAAGAAGAAGAAGAAGAAGAGAGGAAGAAGAAGAAGGAGAAGAAGAAGAAGAAGAAGAAGAAGCAGAAGAAGAAGTAGGAGATGAAGAAGAAAGTGAAGAAGAAGAAGAAGAAGAAGAAGAAGTTAAAGAAGAAGAAGAAGAAGAAGTGGAAGAAGAGGACGAAGAAGTAGGAGGAGGAGGAGGAGAAGAAGAAGAAGAAGAAGACGAAAAAGTAGTAGAAGAAGAAGAAGAAGAAGAAGAAGATGGTGAAGAAGAAGATGGTGAAGAAGAAGAAGATGGTGAAGAAGAAGAAGAAGGTGAAGAAGAAGAAAGTGAAGAAGAAGAAGAAGTAGAAGGAGAAGAAGAGGAAGAAGAAGAAGAAGAAGAAGAAAAGATGAAGAAGAAGAAGGTGAAGAAGAACATGAAGAAGTAGAAGAAGTGGAAGAAAAAGAAGAAGTGAAATAAGAAGATGAAGAAAAAGTAGAAGAAGATGAAGAAGAAGAAAAATAAAAAGAAGAAAAAGAAGAAGAAGAAGAAGAAGAAGAGGAAGAAAATTTAGGTGAAGAAGTGGAAGAAGGAGGAGAAGAAGATGATGAAGAAGAAGGAGAGGAAGAAGAAGAAGAAGAAGAAGATGAAGAAGAGGAAGAGGAAGAAGAGGAGGAAGAAGAAGAAGAAAAAGAAGAAGTAGGAGAAGAAGAAGAAGGTGAAGAAGAAGAAAAGGAGGAAGAAGTAGAAGAAGAGGAAGATGAAGAAGAAGAAGAAGGAGAAAAAGAACAAGGCGATGAAGAAGAAGATGTAGAAGAAGAAGAAAGTTAAGAAGAAGGCGACGAAGAAGAAGAAGAAGAAGAAGAAGAAGAAGAAGTAGAAGGAGAAGAAGAAGAAGAGTGAATGAAGAAGAAGAAGAAGAAGAAAAAGTAGAAGGAGAAGAAGAAGAAAATGAAGGACAAGAAGTTGAAGGAGAAGAAGGAGAAGAAGAAGGAGGTGGAGGATGAGAAGGTGGAGGAGGAGAAGAAGAAGAAGAAGTGGAAGAAGAAGAAGAAGAAGTAAGTAGAACTAGAAGAAGAAGAAGAAGGTGAAGAAATAGAATGTGAAGAAGAAGAAGAAGAAGTAGAAGTAAAAGAAGAAGAAGAAGAAGGTGAAGGTGAAGAAAAGGAATGTGTAGAAGAAGAACAAGTGGAATAAGAAAAGGAAGAGAAAAGGAAGAAGAAGAAGAAGAAGAGATGATGATGATGACGATGATGATGACGATGAAGAAGAAGAAGAAGAAGAAGAAGAAGAAGAAGAAGAAGAAGTATGAGAAGAAGAAGAATGTGAAGAAGAAGAAGGTGATGATGATGTATAAGAAGAGGAGGAAGAAGAAGAAAAAGAAGAAGTGGAAGAAGATGAAGAAGAAAGTGATGACGATGATGGTGAAAAAGAGCAACATTAAGCGAAAGAATAAGAGCAAGAAGAGTAAAAAGAAGAAGTAAAAGAAGAAGATATAGAAGAAGATGATGAAGAAGAAGAACGAGAAGAAAAAGAAAAAGATGAAGAAGTAGAAGATTAAGAAGAAGTAGAGGAAGGAGAAGTAGTAGTAGTAGTAGAAGAAGAAGCAAAAGAAAAAGAAGAAGATGATGATGATGAAGAAGAAGAAGAATTAGAAGAAGAAGAAAAAGAAGATGTAGAAAAAGTTGAATAAGAAGAAAAAGATGATAAAGAAAAAAAGAAGAAGATGATGAAGAAGAAGAAGGAGAAGAAGAAGATAGAGAAGAAGAAGAAAGAGAAAAATAAGGAGAAGAAGAAGAAGGAGAAGAAAGAGAAGAAGAAGAAGAAGAAGAAGATGATGATGATGAACAAACAGTAGAAGAAGAAGAAGAAGAAGCAGAAGAAGGTGGAGAAGAAAGTGAAGAAGAACGTGAAGAAGTAGAATTATTTGAAGAGAAAGAAGAAGAGAAAGTAGATGATGACGAAACAAAAGTAGAAGAAGATAAGGAAGAAAAAAAGAAGTAGAGGATGAAGAACAAGAAGAAGAATAAGAAAAACAAAGAAGAAAATTTTGATGAAGAAGAAAAGAAGGAGAAGAAGAAGATGAAGAAGAATAAGAGGAGGAGAAGAAGAAGACGAAGAAAAAGACTAAGAAGAAGAAGAGGATGAGGTAAAAGAAGAAGAAGAAGTAGGAGAAGGAAGGTGAAGAAGAAGAAGAAAAAGATGAAGAAGTAGTAGAAGAAGAAGAAGAAGAAGACGATGAAGAAGAAGAAGAAGAAGACGAAGTAGAAGAAGAAGAAAAAGAAGAAGAGGAGAGGAAGAAGAAGGAGAAGAAGAAGAATTAGAAGAAGAAGAAGAAGTAGAAGAAGTAGGAGATGAAAAAGAATGTGAAGAAGAAGAAGAAGAAGAAGTGGAAGAAGAGGATGAAGAACTAGAAGAAAAAGAAGAAAAAGAACAAGAAGGAGAAGAAGAAAAAGAAGAAGAAGAAGAAGAAAAAAGTAAAACAAGAAGATTAAGAAGAAGATGAAGAGAAGAAGAAACAGAAAAGAAGAATATTATGATGACGGAGAAGAAGAAGAAGAAAAAGAACAAAAAAAAGAGGAAGAAGAAGAGAGAGAAGTAAGAGGAAGAAGAAGAAGAAAAAGAAGAAGTAGAAGAAGAAGGAGAAGAAGAAGAAGAAGAAGAAGGAGTTTGAGGAGAAGAAGGAGAAGAAGAAGTAGAAGTAGGAGATGGAGAAGAAGGAGATGGAGAAGAAGGAGAAGAAGAAGGAGAAGAGGTAGAAGAAGATGAAGAAGAAGAAGAAGAAGGAGGAAGGAGAAGTAGAAGAAGCAGAAGAAGAAGGAGAATAAGAAGAAGGAAAAGAAGTCAGAGAAGAGGAAGAAGGAGAACAAGAAGAAAGAGATGAAGATGAACAACAAGAAGAAGAAGGACAAGAGGTAGAAGAATAAGAAGAAGATGAAAAGAAGAATAAGAAGAAGAAGTAGTAGTAGCAGTAGAAGAAGAAGAATAAGAATAAGAGCAAGAATAAGATGAGGAAGAAGAAGAAAAAAAAGAAGTGATTGGAAGAAGAAGAGGTAGAAGAAAAGAAAGAAGAACAAGAGGGAGAAGAAGGAGAGAAGAGGACGAAGAAGAATTAGAAGTACAAGAAGAAGAAGAAGATGGAGAAGAAGTAAGCAGAAGAAACAGAAGATGAAGAAGAAGTAGAAAGGTAACAAAAAGCAGAACAAGATTAAGAAGCAGAAGAAGAAGATAAAGAAGAAGAAGAATAATAGGAAGAACAAAAATAATAAGAACAATAAGATGAAAAAGATGAAGAGGAGGAAGAAGAAGAAGGTGAAGGAGAAGAGGGAGAAGAAGAACAAGAAAAAGAAAGAGAAAAAGTAGGAGAAGAAGGAGATGTGGAAGGAGGAGGAGGAGGAGGAGGAGGAGGAAAAGAAGAAGAAGAAGAAGAAGAAGGAAAAGATGGTGAAGAAGAAGAAGAAGAAAAAGAAGGTGAAGAGGAAAAAGAAGAAGAAGAGAAAGAAGGTGAAGAAGAAGAAATTGTAGAAGAAGAAGAAGAAGAAGAAGGAGAATTAGAAGAAGAAGATGATTAAGAAGGAGAAAAAGTAGAATAAGAAGAGGATGAAGAAGAAGAAGAAGTAGAAGAAGAAGAAGTTGAAGAAGAAGGAGAAGAAGATGATGGTGAAGTAGAAAAAGGTGAAGAAAAAGAAAAAGAAGGAGACGATGAAGAAGAAGAAGAAGAAGAAGAATAAAAAGAAGAAGAAGAAAAAGTAGAAGATGAAGAAGAAAAAATGAGGAAGAAGAAGTGGAAGAAGAAGAAGAAGAAGTTGATGAAGAAGAAGAAGAAGAATGAGAAAAAAGAAGAAGAAGAAGAAGAAGATGAAGAAGAAGAAGAGAAAGAGGAAGAAGGAGCAGAAGTAGAAGAGAAGAAGAAGAGGAAGAAGAAGAAGAAGAAGAAGAGGAAGAAGAAGTAGAAGTAGAATATGATGATGATGATAATGAAGAAGAAGAAGAAGAAGGTGAAGAAGAAGAAGGTGAAGAAGAAGAATAAGAAGGAGAAGAAGAAAAAAGAAGAAGTGGGAGAAGAAGAAGAAGAGAAGAAGAAGATGATGATGATGGTGAAGAAGAAGAAGAACCAAAAGAAGAAGAAGAAAAGGAAGAAGAAGAAGAAGAAGAAAAAGAAGTAAGTGAAGAAGATAAAGAAGAACATGTTGAAGAGAGAACAAGGAGAAGAAGTAAAAGATGAAGAAGAAGTAGAAGAAGAAAAAGAAGAGGAAGAATAAGATGTAGTAGTTGTTGCAGAAGAAGAAGAAGAAGAAAAGAGAATGAAGAAATAAAGAGGAGAAAGAAGGAGAAGAAGAATTGGAATGTAAAGAAGAGGAAGAAGAAGAAGAAGAAGAAGAAGAAGATGAAGAATAAGAGGAAGAAGAAGATGAAAAGAAGAAGAACAAGAAGAAGACGAAGAAGAAAAAGTAATGGGAAGAAGAACAAGAAGAAAGAGAAGAAGAAGAAGAAGAAGTAGAACAAGAAGAAGAAGCTTTAGAAGAAGAAGAAGAAGAAGAAGAAGAAGAAGAAGAAGTAGAAGAAGAAGAAGAAGAAGTAGAAAATTTATTTGATGAATAAGAAGAATAAGAAGAAGTAGATGTTGGAGAAGAAGAGGAAGAAGAAGAAGAAGAAGTAGTAGAATAAGAAAAATAAAAGATGATGTTGAAGAAGAAGAAGAAGAAGAAGATGATGATGATGATGAAGAATAAGAAAAAGAAAAGGAAGAAGAAGATGAAGAAAATGACGAAGAAGAAGGTTATTGAAAGAAGAGGAAGAGGAAGAGGAAGAAGAAGAAGTAGAAGAAAAAGATAAGGAAGAAGAAGAAAAAGAAGAAGAGGTAGAAGAAGAAATAGAAGATGATGAAGATGAGGAGGAGGAAGAAGAAGACGAAGAAGAAGATGAAGGAGAAGAAGGAGAAGAGGAAGAAGAAGAAGAAGAAGAGGAAAAGGAAGATGAAGAAGAAGAAGAATAAGAACAAGTGGGAGAAGAAAAAGAAGAAGCATCGAAAGAAGAAGAACAAGAAGTAGAAGAAGAATAGGAAGTAGAAGAAGAAGGAGAAGGAGAAGAAGAAGAAGAAGAAGAAGAAGAAAAAGTAAGAGGAAAATGAAGAGGAAGAAGGAGATGGAGAAGAAGAAGTGGTAGTAGTAGAAAAAGAAGAAGAGGAATAAGAAGAAGAAGAAGAAGTGGAAGAAGAGGGAGAAGAAGTGAAGAAGATAGACAAGAAGAAGGAGAAGAAAAAGAAAGAGAAGAAGAAGGAGAAGGAAAAGTAGAAGGAGGAGAAGGAGAATAAGGAGAAGGAGAAGGAGGAGGAGAAGAATGAGAAAAGGTAAACCATGATAAGGATTAGAAGAGAAAGAAGAAGAAGATGATGAAGAAGAAGTGGAAGAAGAAGAAGAAGAGGAAGAAGAATAGGAAGGAGAAGGAGAAGAAGAAGAAGAAGAAGAAGAAGAAAATGAAGAAGGAGAAGAAGAGAAAGAAGTAATAGAAGAAAAAGAAGAAGAAAATGTAAAAGAAGAGAAGAGGAAGAAGAAGAAGAGGAAGAAGAAGAAGAAGAAGAAGTAGAACAAGAAGAAGAAGTAGAAGATGATGATGACGAAGAAGAAGAAGTAGAATATGATAATAATGAAGTAGAACAAGAAGAAGATGATGATGTTGATGATGATGATGAAGAAGAAGAAGAACAAGAAGAATAAGAAGAAGAAGAAGGTGTAGAAGAAGATGAAGGAGATAAAGAAGAAGAAGAAAATTAAGAAGAAGAAAAAGAGGAGGATGCTGAAGAAGAAGAAGATGAAGAAGGAGTAGTAACAGTAGTGGTAGTAATAGTAATAGTAGTAGTAGTAGAAGAAGAAGAAGAAGTAGAAGAAATAGAAGAGGAAGGAGAAGAAGAAGAAGAAGAAAAAAGAAGAAAAAGTTGAAGACCAAGAAGGAGAAAAGAAGAAGTAGAAGGTGAATAAGAAGATGTAATAGAGGTAGAAGAAGGAGAAGAAGGAGAAGAATAAGAAGAAGAAGAAGAAGAAGATGAAGAAAAAGTTGTAGAAGAAGAAGAAGAAGAGGAGGGACAAGAAGTAATAATAGAAGAAGAAGAAGAAGAAAAGGAAAAAGAAAAAGAAGTGGAAGTCGAAGAAGAAATAGAAGAAGAAGAAGAAGAAAAAAAGGAGGAGAAGAAGAAGAAGAAAATGAATGAGAAGAAGGACAAGAAGGAGACTAAGGAGAAGAATAAGGAGAAGAAGAAGAAGGAGATGAAAAACATGAAGGAGAAGAGGAAGAAGAAGATAAAGAAGAACGAGAAGAACAAAGTGAAGACGAAGAAAGAGAAGAAGAAGAAGAAGATAAAGAAGATGATGATGATGATGAAGATGATGATGATCAATATGAAGAAGGAGAAGAAGAAAAAGAAAAAGAAGAAGAAGAAAAAGTAGTAGTAGAGAAGAAGAAGAAGAAGAAGATCTAGAAGAGGAAGAACATGCTGATGAAGAAGAAGATGGAGAAGAAGGACAAGGAGAAGAAGAAGAAGAAGAAGAAGAAA
>JAIUJO010001702.1:0-2500 GCA_023846275.1 Vanilla planifolia | reverse complement strand
AGAGGAGATGAAGAAGAAGGAGAGTATGAAGAAGAAGAAGAAGAAGAAATTATAGTAGTAGCAGAAGATGAAGAAAATGATGGTGATGAAGAAGAAGAAGAAGAAGAAGAAGAAGAAGAAGAAGAGTAGAAGCAGAAGAAGATGGAGAAGAAGAAGAAGAAGAAGTACAACACGAAAAAGAAGAAGAGGAGGAAGTGAAAGCAGAAGAAGAAGAAGTAAGAGGAGGAAGAAGAAGAAGAAGAACAAAAGGAGGAAAAAGAAGGAGAAATAAGAGGAGGAAGAGGAAGACGAAGAAGGAGAAGAAGAAGAAGAAGAAGAAGTAATAGTAGTAGTAGCAATAGTAGTAGTAGAAGAAGAAGAAGAAGAAGATGAAGAAGAAGAAGAAAAAGAAGATGAATAAGAAGAAAAAAAGGATAAAAAAAGGAAGAAGAAGAAGGAGAAGAAGAACAAGAAGTAGAAGAAGAAGAAGGAGAAGGAGAAAGTGAAGATGAAGAAGATGAAGAAGGAAAAGAAGAAGAAGAAGAAGAAGAAGAAGAAGAAGAAGAAGTTAAAGAAGAAGAAGAAGAAGAATTGGAAGAAGAAGATGATCATGAAGAGGAAGAAGAAGAAAAATAAGAAGAAGAAGAATAAAAAGAAGTAGAAGACAAAGATAAAGGAGAAGATGAAGAAAAAAAAGTAGTAGAAGAAAAATATGTAGAAGGAGAAGAAGAAGAACAACAACAAGAAGAATAACAACAACAAGAAGAAGAAGAAGTAGAAGATCAAAAAGATGAAGTAGAAGAAGATGAAGAAGAAGAAGAAGATGATGATGAAGAAGGAGAAGAAGAATAAGAAGAAGATGAAGGAGTTGGAGAAGAAGAAGAGGATGATGACGATGATAAAGATGAAGAAGAAGAATCAATAGAAGCAGAAGAAGAAGAAGCAGAAGAAGAAGAAGAAGAAGAAGAAGAAGAAGAAGAATTTGAAGAAGAAGAAGATGAAGAAAAAGAAGAAGAAGAAGAAGAAGAAGAACAAAATGAAGCAAAATAAAATGAAGAAGAAGAAGAAGATGGTGAGAAGAAGAAGTAAAAGAGGAAGAAGAAGAGGGAGAATAAAAAGTAGAACATGAAGAAAACGAAGAAAAAGAAGGAGACGAAGCAGAAGAATATGTTGAAGAAGAAGAAGAATAAAAAGGAGGAGAGGAGGAAGAAGAAAAAAGATAAGAAGAGAAAAAAGAGGAAGATGAAGATGGAGGAGAACAAAGAGTGGAAGGAGAAGGAGAAGGGGAAGAAGAAGGAAAAGGAAAAGAAGAAGAAGAAGAGAAAGAAGAAGAAGAAGAGGAAGACATTGAAGAAGAAGAAGAAGGAGGAGTAGAAGATGGTGAAGGAGAGGAGGAAGAAGAGGAAGAAAAAGTAGGTGAAGGAGAAGAAGGAGAAGATCGGGAAAGAGAAGAACAAGAAGAAGTAGAAGAAGAGGAAGAATTCAAAGAAGAAGAATAATAATAACAAGAAGAAGAAGAAGTAGAAGAAGGAGTAGAAGAAGAAGGAGGAGAAGGAGAAGAGGAAGGAGAAGATGAAGAACAAGAAGAAGAAGAAGGAGAAGGAGAAGAAGGAGAAGGGGATGAAGGAGAAGGAGAAGAAGAAGAAGAAGAAGAAGAAGAAGAAGGTGAAGAAGAAGAAGGAGGAGGAGGTATAGAAGCAGAAGAAGATGAAGAAGAGGGAGAAGAAGAAGAAGAAGGAGAAGAAGATGAAGTAGAAGAATAATAAAAAGAAGAAGAAGGAAGAGATGGAGAAGAAGAAGAAGAAGAAGAAGAAGAAGAGGAAAGAGAACATGTAGTAGAAGGCAAAGAAGAAGAAGAAGAAGAATGAGAAGAGAAGAAGAAGAAGGAGAAGAATAAAAAAGAAGCAGAAGAAGTAAATTAAGAAAAAGATGGAGAAGGAGGAGAAGAAGAAGGAGAAGAAAGGGATGAAGAATAAGAATAAGAATAACAATAAGAATAAGAAGAAGAAGAAGGAGAATTAGAAGAAAGAGATGAAGAAGAAGATGAAGTAGAAGAAAAGAAGAAGAAGAGGAAGAAGGGGGAGGAAAAGGAGAAGGAGAAGAGGGAGAAGGAGAAGAGGGGGAAGGAGAAAGAAGAAGAAGGAGAAAGGTTAAGGGGAGGAAGACAAAGATGAAGAAAAAGAAGAATAGGGAAAAGAAGAAGAATCAAAAGCAAAGGAAGAAAATGTTGATTAAGAAAACAAAGAGAAGAAGATGGAGAAGAAGAATAAGAATGAGGACAAGAAGAAGAAGAAGAAGAAGAAGAAGAAGAACAAGAAGAAGAAGAAAAAGAACAAGAAGAACGAGAACAAAAAGAGTAAGAAGATGACGTACAAGAAGAAGAAAAAGAAGCTGAAGAAGTAGAAGAAGGAGAAGGAGAAGATCTTGAAGAAGAAGTAGATGAGAAAGAAGAAGAAGAAGAAGAAGAAGAAGAAGAAGAACAAGAAGAAGAAGAATACGAAGAAGAAGAAGACAAAGTTGA
>JAIUJO010003126.1:35000-47500 GCA_023846275.1 Vanilla planifolia | reverse complement strand
GAAGAAGAAGATGAAGAAGAAGAAGAAGAAGAAGAAGAAGAAGAAAAAGAAGAAGAAGAAGAAGAAGAGGTGAAAAAGAAGAAGAAGAAGAAATAGAAGAAGAAGATGAAGAAGAAGAAGATGAAGAAGAAGGAGAAGAAGGAGAAGGAGAAAAAGGAGAAGAAGGAGAAGAAGAAGAAGAAGAAGAAGGAGTAGAAGAAGAAGAAGAAGAAGAAGAAGAAGAAGAAGAGGGAGGAGGAAGAAGGGAAGAAGAGAAGAGGAAGTAGAAGAAAAAGAATAGGAAGGAGAAGAGAAGAAGAAGAAGAGGGTTGAGAAGAAGAAGAAGAAGAAGAAGAGGAAGAAGAAGGAGAAGAAGAAGAAGAGGTAGAAGAAGGCGAAGAAGAAGAAAAAGAAGAAGGACAAGAAGAAAAATAAGTCAAGAAGAACAAGAAGATGAAGAAGGGAAGAAGAAGATGAAAAAGAAGAGAAAAAGATGAAGAAGAAGTAGAAGAAAGGGATAAAGAAGAAAAGGTAAGAGAATAAGAAGAAGAATTAGAAGTAAAAGTAGAAGAAGAAAAAAAGAAGAAGAAGACAAAGAAGAAGAAGTAGAATACGAACAAGAAGAAGAAGAAGAAGAAGAAGAAGAATAAGGAGAAGAAGAAGAAGAAGAAGAAGAAGAAGAAAAAGAGAAAAATAAAAATAAGGGAAGTAGAATAAGAAGAAGAAGAAGAGAAGAAGAAGATGTAGAAGAAGAGGATGAAGAAGAAGAACAAGAAGAAGATGATGAAGAAGAAGAAAAAAATCAAACTTTGAAGAGGAAGTAATAGAAGAAAAAGAAGTAGAAGATGAAGAAAGGGAAATTAAGAAGATGAAGAAGAAGAAGAAGAAGAAGAAAAGGATGTAGAAGAAGTAGAAGAAGACGACGAAGAAGATGGAGACGATGAAGAAGACAAAGAAGAAGAAGAAGAGAAAGAAAAAGAGGAAGATGACAAAGAAGAAGAATAAGAAGAAAAAAGAAGAAGAAGAAGGAGAAGAAGAAGACCAACAAAGGAGATGAGGAAAAAGAAAAAGATGAAGAGGAAGAAGAAGATGCAAAAAAAGAAAAATAAGAATAAGAAGAAGAAGAAGAAGAAGAATAAGTGGAAGAAGAACAAGAAACTGATGAAGATGAAGATGATGAAGAAGAAGAAGACGATGATGAACATGAAAAAAAAGATGGAGAGAAGAAGAAGGAAGAAGAAGAAGTAGAAGAAGAAGAAGAAGAAGAAGAAGAAGAAAAAGAAGAAGAAGAAGAAGTAGAAGAAGAACTTGAAGTCAAATAAGAAGAAGAAGATGACGAAGAGGATGAAGAAGAAGAAGAAGAAGAAGATGGAGAAGAAGGAGAACGAGATGTTCGACAGGACAAGAAGAAGAAGAAGAAAAAGAAGAAGAAGAAGAAGAAGAAGAAAGAGAAGAAGAAGAAGAAGAAGAAGATGAAGGAGAAGGAGGAGGAGAAGAAGAAGAAGAAGAAGGAAAACAAAAGGAAGAACATAAAGAAGAAGAAGAAGAAGAAGAAGACGGCGAAGAAGTAGATGACAAAGAAGAAGTGGAGGAAGACGAAGAAATGGAAGACGAAGAAGTAGAAGAAGGAGAAGGAGAAGAAGAAGAAGTAAAAAGAGAAGAATAAGAACAAGAAGAAGACAAAGAGGAAGAAGAAGTGTAGAAGAAGTACAAGAAGAAGAAGAAGAAGAAGAAGAAGAAGAAGAAGAAGAAGAAAGAGAAAAAGTAAGAGAAGAAGAAGGAGAAGGAGAAGGAGAAGAAGGTGAAGAAGAATTAGAACAAGATGAAGATGAAGAGGAAAATAAGAAGAAGAAGAAAAATATGAAGAAAAAGAAGAAAAAGAAGAAGAAAAAGAAGAAGAAGGACATTAAGAAGAAGAAGAACATGAAGAAGAAAAAGGAGTAGAAGAAGGCAAAAAAATGGATAACGAACAATTAGAGGAGGAAGACGAAGAAGTGTAAGACGAAGAAGAAGTTGAAGGAAGAGAAGGAGAAGAAGAGGAAGAACAAGAAAAAGAAGTAAAAGAAGTAGAAAAAGAAGATGATGATGATGAAGAAGTAGAAGAAGAATAAGAAAAAGCCGAAGAAGAAGAAGATGAAGAAGAAGAAGAAGAAGAATTGGATGGAGAAGAAGAAGAAGCAGGAGTAGGAGAAGGAGAAGAAGGAGAAGAAGAAGAAGAAGAAGAAGAAGGAGAAGAAGAGGAAGAAGAAGTTGAAGTAGAACAAGAAGAAGAAGAGAAAAAAGAAGAGGAAGAAGACAAAGAAGAAGAAGAAGAAGACGATTAAGAAGTAGAGAATGTAGATGGAGAAGAAGAAGAAGAAGATGTCAAATAAGTTGAACAAAAATGAAAAAGAAGACAAAGAAGTAGAAGAAGAAGAAGAAGAAGAAGAAGAAGACAAAGAAGAAGAAGAAGAAGAAGTGGATGAAAGAGAAGAAGAAGAAGAACAAGATTAAGAGGAAGAAGAAGAAAGAATAATTAGAAGAAGATGAAGAAGAAGGAGAAGTGAAAAAGGTGATGAAGAAGTAGTAGTAGTAAACGAAGAATAATTAGAAGGAGAAGAAGAAGAAGGAGCAGAGGAAGAAGAAGAAGAAGGAAAAGAAGAAGAAGAAGAAAAGAAGAAGAAAATGAAGAAGAAGAAGAAGATGAAGTAGAATAAAAGAAGATAAAGAAAAAGAAGAAGAAGAAGTAGAAGTGAAAGAAGAAGAAGAAGAAGATGAAAAAGAAGAAGAAGAAGAAGAAGAAGAAGAAGAAGAAGAAAAAGAAGAAAAAAGAAGAAGAAGAAGAAGCAGAAGAAGAAGAAGAAGAAGAAGAAGAAGAAAAAGAAGAAAAAGGAGTCAAAGAGAAGAAGAAGAGGAAGAGGAGGAAGAAGAAGAAGAAGAAGATGATGATGATGAAGAAGAAGAATAAGATGAAGAAGAAGAGGAAGAAGAATATCAAGAATAAGAAGAAGAAGAAGAAAGAAGAAGATGAAAAAGCAAGAAAAGAAGTAGTAGCAATAGAAGAAGAAGAAGAAGAATTAGAAGGAGAAGTAGAAGAAGGAGAAGGGGAAAAAAGAGATGGAGAAGGAGAAGAAGATGAAAAAGAAAAACAAGAAAAGGATTGAGGAGGAGAAGAATAAGAAGAAGAAGAAGAAGGTGAAAAGAAGAAGAAGAAGAAAAAGAAGAAGAAAAAGAAGAAGAAGAAAGAGAAGAAGAAGAAGAAGAAGAAGAAGAAGAAGAAAAACAAGAAGAGGAATAAGAAGAACAAGAGGTAGATGAAAAAGAAGAAGAGGAAGAAGAAGACATAGAAGAGGAAAAAAGGGAAGATGCAAAAGGAGTAGTTGGAGAAGAAGGAGAAGGAGGAGGGGGAGGAGGAGGAGGAGGAGAAGAAGAAGATGAAGAAGAAGAAGAAGAAGAAGAAGGAAAAGAAGTAGAAGAAGAAGATGTAGAAAAAGAAGAAGAAGAAGAATAAGAAGAAGAAGAAAAAGGAGAAGCAGAAGTAGTAGTACTAGAAGAAGAAGAATTAGAAGGAAAAAAAATAGAAAGAAGAAAAAGGTGAAGAAGAAGAAGAAGTAGGAGGAGGAGGCAGAGTAGAAGAAGGAGTAGAAGAATAAGCATTAGTAGAAGAAGAAGATGTTGAAAAAAGAAGAAGAAGAAGAAGATGATGAAGAAGCAGAAGAATAAGAAGAAGAAGACGAAGAAAAAGAAGAAGAAGAAGAAGATGAACACGAATAAGAAGACGATGAAGAAGAAGAAGACGAAGAACAAGAAAAATATAAAGAAAAAGAAGAAAAAGAAGAAGAAAAAGAAGAAGAAGACAAAGAAGAAGAAGAAGAAGATGAAGGATGAAGATGAAGAAGAAGACGAATAAGAAGAAGAAGAAGAAGAAGAACCAGTAGAAAAAGACGAAGAATGCAATGAAGAGGAAGAAAAAGAAGAAGAAGAAGAAGATGAAGAACAAGGAGAAGAAGGAGAAGATACAGAGGAAATAAAAAGGAGTAGAAGTAGAGGAAGCAAAAAAAGAGGAAGAAGAAGAAGAAAAGAAGAAGAAGAAGAAGAGGAAGTAGAAGACAAAAAAAAAGAAGAAGAAGAACCAGAAGAAGAAGAAGAAGAAGAATAAGAAGACGAAGAAGAAGAGGAAGTAGAAGAAGTAGAAGAAGTAGAAGAAGAAGAAGAAGAAGACAAAGAAGAAGCAGAAGAAGAAGAAGAAGAAGGAGAAGAAGGAGAAGAAGAAGAAGTAGAAAATGCAGAAGAACAAGTAGAAGAAGAAAAAAAGAGTAATAACACAAAGAAGAAGAAGGAGATGTTGTAGAAGAAGAAGAAGAAGAAGAAGAAGAAGGAGAAGAAGAAGAAGAAGAGGAAGGAGAAGGAGAAGAAGAAGAAGAAGAAGAAGTTGAAGAAGAAGGAGAGGAAGAAAATATGAAAATGAAAAAGAAGAAGAAGAAGATGAGGAAGAAGCAGATGCAGAAGAAGTTAAAGAAGAGGAAGAAGAAGGTGAGGTAGAAGACAAGAAAGGCGAGGAAGAAGAAGAAGAAGTGGAAGATGAAGAAGAAGATGGAGAAGAAGAAGAAGAAGAAGAACAGCAACAACAACAACAACAAGGAAAAGAAGTACAAAAAGAAGAAGATGGAGAAGAATGAGAAGACGAAGAAGATGAATAAGAAGAAGAAAATGAAGAAGAAGAAGAAAATGTAGAAGAAGAAGAAGAAGAAGAAAAAGATGATGATGATGATGAAGAAGAAGAAGAAAGAGAAGAAGAAGTAATAGTAGTTGAAGAAGAGGAAGAAGAAGAAGGACAAGAACAAAAAGAAGAATGAGCAGAAAAAGAAGCCAATGAAGAAGAAGAAGTAAAGAAGAATATGAAGAAAAAGAAGAAGTAGTGGTAGCATTAGAAGAAGAAGAAGATGATGAAGATCATGAAGAAAAAGAAGGAAAAGAAAATGAAGAATAAGAAGAAGAAGAAGTAGAAGTAAAAGAAGATAAAGAAGAAAATGAAGAAAAAGTTGAAGAAGAAGAAGGAGAAGAAGAAGGAGAACGAGAAGAAGTAGCAGAAGAAGATGAAGAAGAACAACAAGAAGAAGAAAAGGTAGCAGAACAAGTACAACTAGAAGAATAAGAAAAAGAACATGAAGAATAAGAAGAAGAAGAAGAAGAAGAAAAAGAAGAAGATGAAGAACAGGAAGAAGAAGAAAAGATGAACAAGAAGAAGAATAAGAAGAACAAGTAAAAGAAGGGGAAGAAGAAAAAATGAAGAACAAGAAGAATATGAAGAAGAAGAAGAAGAAGAAGAAGAAAGAAGAAAAAGAAAAGTCGAAGAAGAAAAAGAAGAAGACGAAGAAGATGGAGAAGAAGAATAAGAAGAAGAAGAAGAAAAAGAAGAAGAAGAAGAAGAAGATGTTGGAGATGAAAAGAAAGAGGAAGAAGAAGAAGAAGAAGAAGAAGAAGAAGAAGAGGAAGAAGAAGAAGAAGAAGAAGAAGAAGAAGAAGAATATGAAGAAGATAAAGAAGAAGTAGAACTAGAAGAAGAAGAAGAAGAAGAAGATGAAAAAGATGAAGAACCTCAAGAACAAAAAAGAAGAAAAAGAAGAAGAAAAAGAGGAAGAAGACAAAGAAGAAGAAGAAGAAGAAGTCGAATAAGAAGAAGAAGGAAAAGGAAGAAAAAGAACAAGTAGAAAAAGAAGAAGAGTATAAAGAAGGAATAGAAGAAGAAGAAGATGAAGAAGAAAGAGGAGAAGGAGAAGATATAGGGGAAAGAGAAGAAGGAGAAGGAGAGGAAGTAGAAAAAGAAGAAGAAGAAGAAAAAAGAAGAAGAAGAAGAAGAAGAGGAAAAAGAAGATGAAGAAGAAGAAGAAAATGATGTAGTTGAACAAGTTGAAGAAGAAGAAGTCTTAGACAAAGAAGAAGAAGAAGAAGAAGAAGAAGAAGTGGAAGAAGAAGAAGAAGAAGACGAAGAAGATGAAGAAAAAGAGAAAGAAAAAGAAGAAAAAGATGAGAAAGAAGAAGACAAAAATGAAGAAGAATAAGAAGAGGAAGAAGGAGAAGAACATGTAGAAGAACAAGCAGAAGAAAAAAAAAGAGAAATAGAAGAAGAAGAAGAAGAATAAGTAGATGTTGAAGAAGAAAAAGAAGACGAAGAAGGAGAAGGAGAAGGAGAAGAAAAAGAAAAAGAACGACAAGTAGAAGAAGAAGAAAAAGAAGATGATGAAGAAGAAGCAGAAAAGAAGAAGAAGAAGAAGAAGAGGGAGAAGAAGCAAAAGAAGGAGAAGAAGGAGAGGCATAAGAAGAAGTAAAAGTAGAAGAAGAAGAAAAAGAAGAAGAAGAAGAAGATGATGAAGATAAATAAGAAGAAGATGGAGAAGAAGAAGAAAACAAAGAAGGCGATTGAGAAGAAGAAGAAGAAGAAAAAGAAGTAGAAGAAGAAGAAGATGAAGCAAAAGAAATAGAAGAAGGAGAAGCAGAAGGAGAAGAAATAGAAGAAGAAGAGGTAAAAGGTAAAGAAGGAGGAGAAGGAGAGAAAGAAAAGAAGAAGTAAAAGAAGAAGAAGAAGTATTAGAAGAAGGAGAAGGAGAAAATAAAGAAAAGAAAAAGAAAAAAAAGAAGAAGAAGAAGATGTAGATGTAGAAGAAGATGAAGAAGAGGTAGAAGAAGATGAAGAAGAAGATGAGGAAGGAGAAGGAAAAGATGAAGAGAAAGGAGAAGAAGAAGAAGAAGAGGATGACGAAGAAGAAGAAGAAGAAGAAGTAGAAAAAGAAGGACAAGATGGAGAAGAATAAGAAGAAGAAGAAGATGAATAATAATAAGAAGAAAAGAAGAAAAAAACAAAGAACAATAAGAAGAAGAAGAAGAAGAAGAAGAAGAAAAAGAAGAAAAATAGTAAGAAGAAGAAGAAGACGAAGAAGAATAAGAATAAGAATAAGAATAAGAAGTAGAAGAAAAATATGACGAAGAACAAAAAGAAAATGAAGAACGAGAGGAAGATGAAGAAGCTAATATAGAATAAGAAGAATAAAAGGAATGTTAAGATTAAGAAGAAGAAGAAGAATGTGAAGAACATGACGAAGAAGAGGAATAAGAAGAAGAAGAAAATAAAGAAGAAGAAGAAGAAGAAGAAGAATAAGAAGAAGACGAAGGAGATGAAGAAGATGATAAAAAAGAAGAAGAACAAGAAGAAACAATAGAAGAAGAAGAAGAAGTAAAAGAAATCAAAGAAGAAGAAGTAGAAGAAGAAGAATAAGACGAAGAACAAGAAGAAGTGGAAGAAGAAGAGGAAGAAGTAGAAGAAGAAGAGTGGTAATTGTAGTAAAAGAAGAAGAAGAAGTAGAAAATGATGGCAAAGAACAAGAAAAGGAGAAGTAGAAGACAAAGATGATGATAATGATGAAGAATAAGAATATGAAGAAGTAGAAGCAGAAGAGGAAGAAGAAGAAGAAGGCAATGAAGAAGGAGAAGAAGAAGAAGATGAAGAAGAAGTAGAAGAAGAAGAAGAAGAAGAAGGAGAAGAAGAAGAATATGAAGAAGAAGAAGAAGAAGAAGAGGAAAAAGAGGAAGATGAAGATGAAGAAGAAGGATGAAGAAGACGAAGAAGGAGGAGGAGGAGGAGTAGGAGAAGAAAAAGAAGAAAAAGGAGGAGGAAATGAAGATGAAGAAGAAGTAGAAAATGATGTAGAAGAAGAAGTAGAAGAAGAAGAAGAAGAAGAAGAAGAAGAAGAAGAAGAAGAAGAAGAAGAAGAAGAAGAAGAAGAAGAAGAGGGGAAAGAAGAAGGCAAAGAAGAAGAAGAAGAGGATGAACAAGAACAACAAGAAGAAGAAGATTAAAGACGAAAAAGAAGATGTCGAAGAAGAAGAAGAAGAAGACGAAGAAGAAGAAGACAAAGAAGAAGAAAAAGAAGAAGATGAAAAAGAAGAACATGAAAGATGAAAACGAATATTTCGAAGAAGAAGGAGAAAGAGGAGGAGAAGAAGAAGAAGAGAAAGGTGAAGAAGAATAAGAAGAAGAAGAAGAGGTAGGAGAATAAGAATAAGAAGAAGAAAAAGAAGAAGAAGAAGAAGAAGAAGAAGTAGTAGAAGAAGAAAGAGAAGAAGAAAAAGATGAAAAAGAAAAAGGAGAAGAAGAAGAAGGAGATGTAGAAGAAGATTAAGAAGATGATGAAGAAGAACAAGAAGTAGAAGAAGAAGAAGGAGAAGAAGAAGAAGAAGAAGAAGAAGAAGAAGAAGAAGGAGAAGAAGCAGAAAAAGGAGAAGTAGAAGGACTTGAAAGAGTAGAAGGAGAGTAACAAGAAGAAGAAGAAGAAGAGAAGAGGAAGATGGAGAAGAAGAAGATTATTAAGAAGAAGAAGAATAATAATAATAAGAAGTAGAAGAAGAAGAAGATGAAGAAAAACAAATGGTAGAAGAAGAAGAAGGGGAAGAAGAAAAGTAGAAGAAGATGATGAAGAAGAAGAAAAACGTGTAGAAGGAGAAGGGGAGGAAGAAGAAGACAAATAATAATAATACAAAAATGGTGAAGAAGAAGAAGAAGGAGAGGAAGTGCTCAAAGGAGCAGAAGGACAAGTATGAGAGGAACAAGTGGATGAAGAAGAAGAACAAGATGATGATGAATAAGAGAGGAAGAACAAGATGAAGAAGAAGAAAAATAAAAAGTGGAAGAAGAAGAAGGAGAAGAAGCAGAAGAAGGAGAAGAAGACAAGCATGGCCTTGAAGGAGTAGAAGGAAAAGAAGGAGAGGAACAAGAAGAAGTAGTAGTAGAAGAAAAAGAAGAAGAAGAAGAAGAAGATGGAGAAGTAGAAGAAAATGAAGTAGATGATTGAGGAGAAGAAGATTAAGAAGAACTAGAAGTAGAATAAGTAAAAGAAGATGAAGAAAAAACAAATGGAAGAAGAAGAAGAAGAAGAAGGAGAAGGAGAAGAAGCAGAAAAAGAAGTCGCAAATGAAAAAGGAGAAGGAGGAGTGGAAGATGAAAGAGAAGAAGAAGAAGAAGAGAAAGAAGAAGATGAAAATGAAAAAGAAGAAGAAGAAGAAGAAGTAGAATGAGAAGAAGAAGAGCAGATGCAGAAGAAGATGAAGAACAGGAAGAAGAAGATGAAGAAGAAGACGAGTTAGACGAAGGAGAAGAAGAAGAAATAGAAGAAGAAGAAGAAGAAGATGGAAGATGATGAAGAAGAAGAAGTAGAAAAAGAAGGAGAAGATGGAGAAGAATGACAAGAAGAAGAAGATGATGATGATTATGATGATGAACAAGAAGAAGAAGAAGCAGTAGTAGTACTAAAAGAAGAAGAAGAACAACAACAACAACAAGAAGAAGAAGAAAAGAAGGCAACGAAGAGGAGGAGGAAGAAGAAGAAGAAAACAAGAATATGAAGAAAAAGAAGTTATGGTAGTAGAAATAGTAGTAGTAGAAGAAGAAGAAGAGGATGAAGAAAAAGAAGAATAACAAGAAGAAGAAGTAAAAGAAAAAGAAGACGAAGAAGAAAAAGAAGGAGAAGATGAAGACGAAGAAAGCGAAGAAGAACAAGAAGAAGGAGAGGGAGAACAAGAAGTAGGACAAGAAATAGAAGAAGAAGAAGAAGAAAAGGAGAAGAAAAAGAATAATAACTAGAAGAAGAAGAAAAAGATGAAGAAGAAGAAAAAGAAGAATATAAAGAAGAAGAAGAACAAGAAGAAGAAGAACAAGAAGAAGAAGAAGAAGACGAAGACGAAGAAGAAGAAGAAGAAGAAAAAGAAGAAGGAGAGGGAGAAAAAGAAGTAGGAGAAGAAAAAGAAGAAGAAAAAGAAGAACAACCAGAAGAAGAAGAAAAAAAAGTTGAAGAAAAAAAAGAAGAAGGAGAAGAAGAAAAAGAAGAATATGAGAAGAAGACGAAGGCAAAGAAGAAGAAAAAGAAGAGAAAGAAGAAGAAGAAGATGAAGAAGAAGAGGAAGAAGATGAAGAAGAAGAAGAAGAAGACAAAGAAGAAGAAGATGAAGCAAAGAAGAAGAACATCATGAAGTGGAAGAAGAAGAAAAATAAGAAGAAGAAGAAAAATAAGAAGAAGAAGAAGAAGAAAGAAGAAGAAGAAGAAGAAGAAGAAGAAGAAGAAGATGAAGTAGAGAAGAAGAAGAAGAAGAAGGAGAAGAGGAAGGAGAAGGAGAAGAAGAAGAAGAAGAAGAAGAAGTGGAAGAAGAAGAAGATGAAGATGGAGAGGTAGAACGGGCAGGAGAAGAAGAAGGTGAAGAATGAGCAGTAGGAGGATGAGAAGAAGAAGAAGAAGAAAAGGAGGGACAATACAAAGAAGAATGAGAAGAAGTAGAAGATGGATAAAAATTATAAGAATAGAAAGAAGAAGTAGATAAAGAAGTAGAAGAAGAAGAAGAAAAAGAAGAAGAAAATGATGAAGAAGAAGAAGAATACGAAGAAAAAGAAGTAGAAGAAGAAGTATAAGAAAAATAAGATGAAGAAGTACTAGTAGAAGAAGAAGATGAAGAAGAAGAAAAAGTTGAATGAGATGAAGAAGAAGAAGTAAAAGAAGAGGAAGAAAAAGAAGATTAAGAAGAAGAATAATAAGAAGAAGAAGAACAAGAAGAAGAAGAACGAAAAGAGGAAGAAGAAGAAGAAGAAGAAGAAGATGAAGAAGAAGAAGAAAATGAGGAAGAAGGAGAAGAAGAAGAAGTAGAAGAAGAAGAAGATGGAGAAGACAAAGAAGAAGAATTAGAAGTTGAAGAAGAAGAAGAAAAAGAAGAAGGACGAGGGGAAGAAGAAGAAGAACCAGAAAATGATGTTTATGAAAAAGAAGAAGAATTTGAAAGAAGAAAAAGAGGTCAAAGAAGAAGAAGAAGAACAAGAAGAAGAACAAGAAGAAGAGGAAAAATAGGAAAAAGAAAAAGCAAAAGAAGAAGAAGAAGAAGGAGAAGAAGAAAATGAAGAAGAAGTAGTAGAAGAACAAGAAGAAGAAGAAGGAGCAAAAGAAGAAGTAATGATAGTAGTAGTAGTACTTGTAGAAGAAGAAGAAGAAGAAGAAGAAAAAGATGTAGAACAAGAAAAAGCAGAAGCAGAAGAGGAATAAGAAGACGAAGGTGATGATGAAGAAGAAGAATACGAAGAACAAGAAAAAGATGGCAAAGAAGAAGAAGAAGAAGAACTTGCAAAGAAGAAGAAGATGGGGAAGACGAAGAAGAAGAAGAGGAAGAAGTGGAAAAAGAAGAAGATGAAGTAGAAGAAAAAGAAAGATGAAGAAGAAGAAGTAGAAGAAGAAGAAGAAGAAGAAGAAGAAGAAAGAATATAAGAAGAAGAAGAAGATAAGAAGGAGAAGTAAAAGAAGTAGAAGATGAAGAAGATGAAGAAGAAGGAGAAGAAGTAGAAAAAGAAGAAGAAGAAGAATAAGAATAAGAAAAAGATGAATAACAAGAAAAAGAAGAAGAAAAATATGTCGATTAAGAAGAAGAAGAAGAAGAGGGAAATGAAGAAGGCAAAGAAGAAGTAGAAGAAGTGGAAGTAGAAGAAGAAGGAGAAGAAGAAGAAGAAGAAGAAGAAGAAGAAGAAGAAGAAGACGAAGAAGGAGAAGACGAAGAAGAAGAAGAAGAAGAAGAAGATGAAGAAGAAGAAGATGAAGAAGGAGAAGAAGAAGGTGAAAGTAGAAAAAGAAGATGTCAAAGAAGAAGTAGAAGAAGAAGAATAAGAAGAAGAAAAACAAATGGAAGAAAAAGATGAAGAAGAAGGCAAAGAAGAAGAAGAAGAAGAACAACAAGAAGACGAAAAAGGAGAAGAAGAAGTAGTAGTAGAAGAAGAAGAGAAAGAAGAAAAAGAATAGCAAGTAGAACAAGAAGAAAAAGAAGACAAAGAAGAAGAAGAAGCAAAAAAGGGAGAAGAAGTAAAAGAAGAAGAAGAAGAAGACAAAGAAGAAGAAGAAGAAGAAGAAAAAGAAGAAGAAGATGTATAAGTTGAGGAAGAAGAAGATGAAGTAGAAGCAGGAGATAAAGAAGAACCACAAGAGATGTAGAATAGGAAGACAAACAAGAGGAAGAAGAAGTGGTGGAAGAAAAAGAAGAGGAAGATGACAAGAAAGACAAGAAGAGGTAAAGAAGTGGGTGAAAAAAAGGAAGACGAAGAAGAAGAAGAAGAGGAAGAAGTAAAACAACTAGGAAAAGAGAAGAAGAAGATGAAGAAGAAGAGGAAGAAGAAGGAGAAGAAGAAGAAGAAGGTGATGAATAAGATGTAGCAAAAGGAGAAGAGGAAGAAGAAGAAGAAGAAGAAGAAGAAAAAGATAAGGGAAAGAAGAAGAAGAAGGAGAAGAAGGACTTGAAGGAGTGGAAGGAGAAGAACGAGAGAAATAAGAAGAAAATGGAGAAGAAGAAGAAAATGTAGAAGATGATTAAGAAGAAGAAGAAGAAGAAGTAGAAGAAGATGATGATGATGAAGAAAAACAAATGGAAGAAGAAGAAGAACTGTAGGATGAAGAAGAAGAAGAAAAGAAGTAGAAGAAGAAAAAGAACAAGAAAAATAAGAAAAAAAGAAGAAAAAGGACTAGAAGAGA
>JAIUJO010003126.1:2500-17500 GCA_023846275.1 Vanilla planifolia | reverse complement strand
ATGAAGGAGTCGAAGAAGAAGAAGAAGAAGATGAAGAAGAAGAAGGAGAAGTGGATGAAGAAGAAGAGGAGAAGAAGAAGAAGAAGAAGAAGAAGAAGAAGAAGAAGAAGAAGAAGAAGAAGGAGATGGAGAAGGAGAATAAGAAGACAAAAAAGAAGTGGAAGAAGAAGAAGAATAAGAGTAAGACGAAAAAGAAGAAGAAGAAGAAGAAGAAGTCAAAGAAGAGGAAGATGAAGAAGAAGAAGATAAAGAAGAAAAAGATGTTGGAGACGAAGAAGAAGAAGAAGAAGAAAAAGAAGAAGAAAAGGAAGAAGAAGAAAAGGAAGAAGATCAAGAGCAAAAGAAGGAGAATAACAATATTAATAATAATAATGATAATAATAATAACAATAAGTAGAAGAAGTAGTCGAAGACGAAGAGGAGGAAGAAGAAAATAAGAAGAAGATGACAAAGAAAAAGAAGAAGAAGACAAAGAAGAAGAAGATGATGAAGTAGAAAAAGAAGAAGAAGAAGAAGAAAAGATGATGAAGAACAAAAGAAGAAGACAAAGAAGAAGAAGAAGAAGGAGAAAATGCCAAAGAAGAAGAGGAAGAAGATGAAGAAGAAGAAGAAGAAGAAGTCAAATTATAAGAAGGTGAAGAAGAAGTCGAAGAAGAAGAAGAATGAGAAAAAGTAGGAGGAGAAGAAGAGGAAAATGAAGAAGGAGAAGAAGAACAAAATGAAGGATAAGAAGGAGAATGGGAGGAAGAAGCAGAAAAAGAATAACAAGAAGAAGAAGAAGAATAAGAGGAAGAAAAGATGAAAAAGAATATGAAGACGATGAAGAAGAAGTAGAAGAAGAAAAATAAGAAAACAAGAAGAAGTAGAAGAAGCAGAAGTAGAAGAAAAAGAAGTCGTAGAAGAAGCAGAAGCAGAAGAAGAATAAGAAGAAGAAGAAGAAGAAGAAGAAGAAGATGAAGAAGAAGAATAAGAAGAAGAGGAGGAAGAAGAATTAGAAGAACGAGTAGAAGAAGAAGAAAACAAAGAAGAGGAACAAGAAGAAGAAAATGAAGAACATGAAAAAGAAGAAAAAAAGAATGAGATAAAGAAGATGAAGAAATTGAAGAAGAAGAAGAAAAAGAAGATGACAAAGAAGAAGAAGAAGAAGAAGAAGAAGAAGAAGATGATGAAGAAGATGATTAAGAAGAAGAAGAAGAAGAAGAAGAAGAAGAAGAGGAAGTACAAGAAGAAGAAGATGAAGACGACGACGAAGAAGAAGAAGAAAGAAGAAGAAGAAGAAGAAGAAGAAGAAGAAGATTAAGGGGAAGAAGGAGAAGTAGAAGTAATATAAGAAGAAGATGATGACTAAAGAAGAAAAAGAAATAGTTGGAGAAGAAGAATAAGTGGAAGAAGAAGAGCAGAAAGATGATGAAGAAGAAGAAGAAAATGAAGAAGGTGATGAAAAAGAAGATGAAGAAGAAGTAAAAGAAGAAGAACAAGAAGTAGAAGTAGTAGTAGTTGTTGTTGTTGTAGTAGAAGAAGAAGAAGAAGAGAATAAGAAGTAGAAAAAGATGAAGAAGAAGAAGAACAACAACAAAAAGAAGAAAAATAATAATAATAATAAGAAGAAGAAGAAGAAGAATACGAAGAAGAAGAAGAAGAAGAAGAAGAATTAGGCAAAGAAGAAGAAGATGAAGAAAAGAAAGCAGAAGAAGAACTAGAAGAAGAAGATGAATAAGAAGAAGAAGATGAAGAAGACGAAGATAAAGAAGAAGAAAAAGAAAGAAGAGGAAGAAGTAGAAGAAGAAGAAGAGGAAGAAGAAGATGATGATAATTATGAAGAAGATGAAGGAGAAGAAGAAAGAGTAGGAGAAGAAGGAGAAGGAGAAGAAGGAGAAGGAGGAGGAGGAGGAGAAGAAGTAAAAGAAGAAGCAGAAGAAAACAAAGAAGAAGAAAAAGAAGATGAAGAAGAAGCAGAAGAAGAAGAAGAAGAACAAGTAGAAGTAGTTGAAGAAGCAGAAGACGATGATGAAGAAGAAGAAGAAGAAGAAGAGGAATAAGAAGAAGAGGAAGATGATGAAGAAGAAGGGGAAGAAGAAGAAGTAGAATAAGATGATGAAAGAAGAAAAAGAAGAAGTCAAAGAAGAAGAAGAAGAAAAAAATGAAGAAGAAGAAGAAAAAGTAATAGAAGAAGAAGATGAAGAAGAAGAAGAAGAAGAAGTAGAAGAAGAAGAAGAAGAAGAAGAAAAAGTGGAAAAAGTAGAAGAAGAAGAAGAAGTAGAAGAAGGAGAGGGGAAGAAAAAGATGAAGAAGAAGAAGAAATTGATGAAGAAGACAAAAAAGAAGTAGAAAAAAAGAAGAAGAAGAAGGAGAAATAGACGAAAGAAGAAAAAGAAGTCAAAGAAGAAGAAGTAGAAGACGAAGACGAAGCAGAAAAATAAGAAAGAGAAAGAGAAGAAGGAGAAGGAGAAGGAGGAGTAGAAGAAGAAGAAGGTGAAGGAGGAGAAGAAGAAGAAGAAGAAGAAGAAGTAGAAGAAGAACAAGAAGTAGAAGTAGAAGCAAAGAAGAAGAAGAAGAAGAAGAAGAAGAAGAAGAAGGAGAAGATGAAGATGAGGAATAAGAATAAGAAGAAGATGAAGGGGAAGAAGAAGAGGAAGAAGAATAAGAAGAAGAAGAAGAAGAAGAGAAAAGAAGAAAAAGAAGAAATCAGAGAAGAAGAAGAAGCAGAAGGCAAAGAAGAAAAAGAAGAAGAAGAAGAAGAAGCAAATATAAAAGAAGCAGAGGAAGAACAAGAAAGAGAAGAAGTAGTAGAAGCAAAAGAAGAAGAAGAAGAAGAAGGAGAAGAAGAAGAAGAAGAAGAAGAAGAAGAAGAAGAAGAAGAGAAAGAAGAAGAAGAAAAGACGAAGAAGAAGAAGAAGAAGAAGATAAAGGAAAAGAAGAATTCAAAGAAGAAGAAGAAGAAGAAGAATGCAAAGAAGAAGAAGAAGAGGAAGAAGAAGAACAAGAAGAAGAAGAAGAAAAAGAAGAAGAAGAAGAAGTGGACAAAGAAGAAGCCGAAGAAGAGGAAGATGAAGAAGAGAAAGAAAAGAAAGACAAAGAGGTAGAAAAGAAAGAAGAAGAAGAAGAAGAAGAAGAACAAGAAGAAGATGATGAATAACGCAAAGAAGAAGATGATGAAGAGGAAGAAGAAGAAGAAGAAGAAGGAGAAGGAGAAGAAGAAGAAGTAGACAAAGAAGAAGCCGAAGAAGAGGAACATGAAGAGGAGAAAGAAAAGAAGGACAAAAGGAAGAAAAGAAAGAAGTAGAAGAAGAAGAAAATGAAAAAGAAGAAGAAGAAGCAGAAGAAGAAGAAGAAGAAGAACAAGAACAAGAAGGAGAAGAGGAAGGTTAAGGAGAAGAAGAAGAAGACGAAAAAGAAGATGAAAAATTAGAGGATGAAAAAGGTGGAGTAGGAGCAGGAAAAGAAGAAGAAAAAGAAGGAGAAGGCAAAGAAGAAGAAGAAGAAGAAAAAGAAGATGAAGAAGAAGCATAAGAAGAGAAAGATGAAGAAGAAGAATAAATAGAAGTAGGAGGAGAAGAAGAATTATTTGTTGAAAAAGAAGACGAGAAGAAGAAGGAACAGGAAAAGGAGTAGAGGAAGAAAAAGAAGAAGAAGAAGAGACAAAGATGTACATGAAGAGATGAAGAAAATGAAGAAAAAGACAAGGAGAAAAAAGAGGAAGAAGAAGAAGAAGAAGAAGAAGAAAAAGATGAAGAAGATAGTGAAGAAGAAGAAGAATAAGAGGAGGAAGAAGGAGGAGAAGAAGGTGAAGAAGTAGAAGAAGAAGAAGAAAAAGAAAAAGTAGATGAAGAAGAAGACAAAGAAGAAAAAGAAAAATAAGAATAAGTATAAGAAGAAGAAGGAGAATTACAAGAAGCAGAACATGATGACGAAGAAGAAGAAGAAGAAGAAGAAGAAGAAGAAGAGGAATAACAAGAAGAAAAAGAAGAAGAAGAAGACGAAGGAGAAGAAGTAGATGAAGGAGAAGAAGGAGAAGAAGGATGAGAAGGAGTAGAACAAGAAGAAGGAGAGGAACAAGAAGAAGAAGAAGAAGAAGAGGAGGAAGAAGAAGAAGAAGAAGAAGAAGATGGTGGAGAAGAAGAAGAAGTTGATGATGAAGAAAAAAACAACAAGAAGAAGAAGAATAAGAGTAAGAGGAAGTAGAAGAAGAAGAAGACAAAAAAGGAGGAGAAGAAGAAGAATAAGTTGTAGAAGAAGAAGAAGACGAAGTTGTAGAAAAAGAAGGACACAAAGGAGAAGAAAAAGAAGAGGAGGATGAAGAAGAAGAAGAAGAAGAAGAAGAGGAAGTAGTATATGAAGAGGAAGAAGTTGAAGAAGAAGAATAAGATTAATAATAATTATAATAATAATATTAAAAATAACAATAATAAGAGTAAGAAGAAAAAGAAGAAGCAGAAGAGGAAGAAAAAGAAGAATTAGTTAAAGAAGATGAAGAAATTGAATAAGAAGAAGAAGAAGAAGAAGAAAAAGAAGATGATGACAAAAGAAGAAAAAGAAGTCATTGGAGAAGAAAAAGAAGTTAAAGAAGAAGAATAAAAGGAAGAAGAAGAGCAGAAAGATGATGAAGAAGAAGAAGAAAAATAAGAGGATAATGAAGAAGAAGATGAAGAAAAACTCAAAAAAGAAGAACAAGAAGTTGAAGAAGAAGAAGTAAAAGAAAAAGAACAACAAGAGGAAGAGAATAAGAAGTAGAAGAAGATTAAGAAGAATAAGAAGAAGAAGAAGAAGAAAAAAAGGCAAAGAAGAAGAAGATGAACAAGAAGAAGAAGAAGAAGAATACGAAGAAGAAGAAGAAGAATTAGGCAACAAAGAAGAAGAGATGAAGAAGAAGAAGAAGAAAAAAAGGAGAAGAAGAGGAAGCAGAAGAAGAAGATGATGAAGAAGAAGAAGAAGTAGACGAAAAAGAAAAAGATGACGAAGAAGAAAAAGAAAGAAGAAGAGGAAGGAGAAGAAGTAGAAGAAGAAGAAGAAGAAGAAGAAGACGAAGAAGAAGAAGAAGGAGAAGAAGGAGAAGGGGAAGACGGAGTAAGAAAAGAAGAAGAAGAAGAAGAGGAAGAAGTAGAAGAAGAAGAACAACTAGAAAAACTAGAAGTAGTACTAGTAGTAGAAGAAGGAGAAGAAGAAGAAGAAGAAGAAGAAGAAGAAGAAGATGAAAAAGAATAAGAAGAAGAAGAAGAACAAGAAGGGGAAGAAGATGAAGAAGAAGAAGAGGAGTAGGAAAGAAGAAAAAGAAGAAATCAAAAAAGAAGAAGAAGTAGAAGACAACGAAGGTGACGAAGAAGAAGAAGAGGAAGAAGAAAAAGAAGAATAAAAAGTAAAAGAAGAAGAAGTTGAAGAAGGGGAACAAGAAGTAGAAGAAGAAGGGAAAAAGCAGAAGAAGTAGAAGTTGAATAAGAAGAAGAAGAAGAAGAAGAAGAGGAGGAAGAAGCTGGTGAATTTGATGAAAATGATGAAGAAGACAAAGAAGAAGAAGAAGAAGAAGAAGAAGGAAGAAAAAGAAGTCAAAGAAGAAGAGCAAGACGAAGACAAAGTAGTAGAAGAAGAAAGAGCAAGAGAAGAAGGAGAAGGAGAACAAGGAGTAGGAGAAGAAGTAGAAGAAAAAGAAGAAGAAGAAGAAGAAGAAGATGGAGAAGAAGAACAAAAAGAAGTAGAAGAAAAAGAATAATAAAATGGAGAAGAAGAAAAGGAATAAGAAGAAGAAGAAGATGAAGGGAAGGAAGATGAAGAAGAAGAAGAATTGGAAGAAGATGAGGAAAGAAGAAAAAGTAGAAATTAGAGAAGAAGAAGAAGAAGCAGAAGGCCAAGAAAAAGAAGAAAAAGTAGTAGAAGAAAATGTTAAAGAAGAAGACGAAGAAGAAGAAGAGGAAGAAGAAGAGATGAAGGAGAAGACGAAGAAGAAGAAGAAGATGAAGAAGAAGATGAAGAATATGAACAAGAAGAAGAAGAAGAAGAAGAAGAAAAACAAAACTCGAAGAAGAAGAAGAAGATAAAGGAAAAAAAGAATATAAAGATGAAGAAGAAGAAGATGAAGAAGAAGAAGAAGAAGAAGAAAGAAGAAGAAGAAGAAGAAGAAGAAGAGAAGTTGGAGAAGAGGAAGGATAAGGAGAAGATGAAGAAGATGATGAAAAATTAGAAGATGAAAAACAAGGAGAAGAAGAAGAAGGCAAGAAAAGAAGAAGAAGTAGAAGGAGAAGGGGAAGAAGAAGAAGAAGAAGAAGAAGTAGAAGTAGATTAAGGAGAAGCGTAAGAAGAAGAAAAAGAAGAAGAATAAGAAGATGAAAAAGAAGTAAGAGAAGAAGAAGAAGGAGCAGGAAACAAAGGAGTAAAGGAAGAAGAAGAAGAAGAAGAAGCATAAGAAGAAGAAGAAGTAGAACAAGAAAAAGAAGAAAAAGTAGAAGAAGAAGAAGAAGAAGAAGGAGACAAAAAAGAAAAAAAAGAGATGAAGAAGAGGAAGAAGAAGATGAGGAGGAAGAAGAAGAAGAAGAAGAAGATGAAGAAGGCATAGAAGAAGAAGGAGAGAAAGTTGAAGACGAAGAAGAAGAAGAGGAAGAAGAAGATGGGGAAGAAGGTGGAGAAGAAGGAGAAGAAGTAGAAGAAGAAGAAGATGATGATGATGATGATGATGAAGAAGAAGACAAAGAAGATGTAGAAGAAAAAGAAAAAGACAAAGAAGAGTAAGAAGATGAAGAAGAAGAAGTTGGAGAAGAATAAGATAAAGAAGAAGAAGAAGAAGAAGCAAAAGAAGAAGAAGAAGAAGAAGAAGAAGTTGAAGACGAAGAAGAAGAGGAAGAAGAACAAGTAGAAGAAGAAGATGACGGAGAAGAAAAAGAATTGGGGAAGAACAAGGTGTAGGAGGAGAAGAAGAAAAAGAAGAAGAAGAAGTGGAAGAGGAAGAAGAAGAAGAAGAAGTATACGGTGTTGATGAATAAAAAGAAGAAGAAAAAAAAGAGGGAGAAGATGAAGATGTAGATAAAGAAGAAGATGAAGAAGAAGAAGAAGATGACGAAGAAGAAGAAGGAAAACAAGAAGAAGAAGACAAAAGAAGAAGTAGAAGAGGATGAAGAAGATGAAGAAGGAGAAGAAGACGAAGAAGAAGAAGAGGGAGAAGAAGTAGATGAAGAAGAAAAAGAAGAAGAAGAAGAAGAAGAAATAGAAAAAGGAGAAGAAGTAGAAGAAGAAGTAGAAGATGAAAAAGGAAAAAAAATGAAGAAGATGAAGAAGAAGAAGGAGAAGAAGAAGACGGACAAAAAGGAGAAGTAGAAGAAGAAGAAGGAGAAGAAGCAGAAGAAGAAGAACAACAACAACAACAAGTTGAAAAAGAAAATAGAGACGAAGAAGTAGAAGAAGAAAAGAAGAAGAGGATGAAGAAGGAGAAGAAGAAGAAGAAGTAGAAGAAGAAGAAGTAGAAGAAGAAGAAGATGATGAAGAAGATGATGAAGAAGAAGATGAAGACGATGAAGAAGAGGAAGATGATGATGAAGAAGAAGATTAAGAAGAAGAGGAAGAAAAAGAAGAAGAAAAAGAAGAAGGAGAAGAAGAAGAAGGAAAGAAGAAGAAAAAAAAAGAGGAAGAAGAAGAAGACAAAGAAGAAGAAGAGTAAGGGGAAGTAGATGAAGACGAAGAAGATGAAGAAGAAGAAGAAGAAGAAGGAGAAGAAGAAGATGATGATGAAGAAGAAGAAGAAGAACAATAAGAAGAAGCAGAAGAAGGAGAAGGAGAAGGACTAGAAGGAGAAGAAGGAGAAGATGGAGATGATGGAGAAGCAAAAGAAGAAGAAGATGTAGAAAATGAAAGAAGAAGAAGAAGTCGAAGAAGAAGAGGAAATAGTTGAAGAAGAAGAAGATGACGAAGACGAAAAAGAAGAAGAAGATTAAGAAGAAGAAGAAGTAGAAGAAGAAGAAGTGGTAGAAGAAAGATAAGAACAAGTAGAAGAAGAAGAAGAAGATGAAAAATAACAAGAAGAAGAAGAAGAACAACAGCAACAAGAAATCCAGAAATAAGAAGAAGGAAAATAAGTCGAAGAAGTAGAAGAAGATGAAGAAGATATGCAAAAAGTAGAGTACGAAGAAGAAGATGAAGACAAAAAAAAGATGAAGAAGAAGAGTAAGAAGAAGAAGAAGAAGAAGAAGAAGAAGAAGAAGGCAAAGAAGAAGAAGGAGAAGAAAAAAAGACAAAAAAGAAGAAGAAGAAGAAGAAGAAGAAGAAGAAAGCAAAGAAGAAAAGATGAAGAACTTGAAGAACATGAAGATGTGAAGAAGAAGAAGATGAAGAAAGAGAAGAATAGGGAGAAGAAGAAGAAGAAGAAGAAGAGTGACAAGGAGAAGTAGAAGATGAAGAAGAGGAAGAAGAAGAAGAAAAAGTAGAAGAAGGCGGTGAAGAAGAGGAAGAAGAATAAGAAGAATAAGAAGAAGAAGAAAGGGAAGAAGAAGAAGAAGAAGAAGAAGAAGAAGAAAAAGAAGAAGAAGAAGATGAAGAAGAAGAAGGAGAAGGAGAAGAAGAAGTAGGAGAAGTGTAAGATGAAGTAGAAGAAGATGAAAAAGAAGAAGAAGAAGGAGAAGATGAAGAAGAACAAGAAGATATGACGAAGATTAAGGCAAAGAAGAGGGAGAAGAGGAGGAAGAAGATTAAGAAGATGAACAAGTGGAGGAAGAAGAACAAGAACAAGAAGTAGAAGAACAAGGCGAAGAAGAAGTGGAAGAAGAATATATCGAAGAAGAACAAGAAGAGTTGAAGGAGAGGAAGGCAAAGAAGAGGAAGATGATGAAGAGGATGAAGAAGAAAA
Source organism: Vanilla planifolia (assembly GCA_023846275.1). NCBI lineage: Eukaryota > Viridiplantae > Streptophyta > Magnoliopsida > Asparagales > Orchidaceae > Vanilla > Vanilla planifolia. Next base: position 8,679 of record JAIUJO010003126.1, on the reverse strand, counting down.
ACAAGAAGAGGTGGAAGAAGAAGAAGAAGAAGGACAAGAAGAAGAAAAAGAGGAAGAGGAAGAAGAAGAAGGAGAAGAAGAAGAAGATGAAGAAGAAGAAGAAGAAAAGGAAGAAAAAGAAGGAGGACATGAAGAAGAAGTGGAAGAAAAAGTATAAGAACAAGAACAAGAAGATGGAGAAGAAGTAGAAAGGGGAGAAGAAGTAGAAGAAGAAGGAGAAAAAGAAGAAGAAGAAGAAGATGGAGAAGGAGAAGAAGAAGTAGGAGAAGTGTAAGATGAAGTAGAAGAAGATGAAAAAGAAGAAGAAGAAGGAGAAGATGAAGAAGAACAAGAAGATATGACGAAGATTAAGGCAAAGAAGAGGCAGAAGAGGAGGAAGAAGATTAAGAAGATGAACAAGTGGAGGAAGAAGAACAAGAATAAGAAGTAGAAGAACAAGGCGAAGAAGAAGAGGAAGAAGAATATATCGAAGAAGAACAAGAAGAGTTGAAGGAGAGGAAGGCAAAGAAGAGGAAGATGATGAAGAGGATGAAGAAGAAAAACAAGAAGAGGTGGAAGAAGAAGAAGAAGAAGGACAAGAAGAAGAAAAAGAGGAAGAGGAAGAAGAAGAAGGAGAAGAAGAAGAAGATGAAGAAGAAGAAGAAGAAAAGGAAGAAAAAGAAGGAGGACATGAAGAAGAAGTGGAAGAAAAAGTATAAGAACAAGAACAAGAAGATGGAGAAGAAGTAGAAAGGGGAGAAGAAGAAGAAGAAGAAGGAGAAAAAGAAGAAGAAGAAGAAAAAGACAAAGAAGAAGAAGAGGAAGATGAAGAACATGAAGACAAAGAAGACGAGTAAAAAGAAGGAGAAGAAGAAGAAGAAGAAGAAGAACAAAAAAAAGTAGAAGTAGAAGAAGGAGAAGGAGGAGTAGAAGGAGAAGTAGGAAAAGAAGAAGAAGAAGGAGATGAAAGTAGAAAAAGTAGTCAAAGAAGAAGAAGAATAAGATGAAGAAAAAGAAAAACGAGAAGAAGAAGAAGAAGAAGAAGAAGAAGAAGAAGAAGAAGATTATGAAAAAGATTAAGAAGAAAAAGAAGAAGATGGAGAAGAAGAAAAAGAACAACAATAATAAGTAGAAGTAAAAGAAAACGACAAAAAAGTAGAAGAAGATATAGGAAAAGTAGAATACAAAAAAGAAGAACAAAAAGAAGAAGAAGGCAAGAAGATGAAGAAGAAGAAGATGATGATGATGATGATGATGAAGAAAAAGTAGAAGAAGAAGAAGTAGAACAAGAAAAAGAAGAAGAAGAAGCAGATGATGAAGAAGAAGAAGAAGAAGAAGAAAAAGAAGAAAAAGAAGAAGATGAGTAAGAAAAAAAATGAAGAAGTGGAAAAAGAAGAAGTTGAAGAAAAAGAAGAGGTAAGAAGAAGAAGAAGAAGAAGAAGAAAGAGAAGTAGAAAAGGAGAAGAAGAAGATGGAGAAGAAGAAGAAGAAGAAGAAGAAGAAGAATAAAAAGAATTAGAAGAATATGAAGAAGAAGAAGAAGAAGGAGAAGTTGAAGGAGCAAGAGAAGAAGAAGAAGAAAAAGGAGGAGGAGAAAGAAGTAAAAGAAAAAGAAGGAGAAGAAGAAGAAGAAGAAGAAGAAGGAGAAGAGAAAGAATAAGAATAAGAAGAAGAAGATGTAGAAGAAGAAGAACTAGAAGAGCAAGGAGAAGAAGAAAAAGAAAAAGAAGACAAAGAAGATGAAGAAGAAGAACAAGAAGACAAAGAAGAATAAGAAGAAGAAGAAGAAGATAAGGTTGAAGAAGAAGTAGAATAATAAAAATAATAAAAATAATAATAACAAGACAAAGAAGTACAAGAAGAGATGAATAAGAGGAAGACAAAGAATAAGAAGAAGAAGAAGAGGAGGAAAAAGAAGAAGAAGAAGAAGTAGAAGATGAAGAAGAAGAAGAAGAAGATGATGATGATGTAGAAGCACAAGAAGAGGTACGGAAGAGGAAGACAAAGAAAAGGAAAAAAGGCGAGGAGGAAGAACAAAAAGAAGAAGACGAAGAGAAAGAAGAAGATGAAGAAGAAGAAGAAGAAGAAAAGGAAGGAGAAGAAGAAGATAAAGAAGGAGAAGAATGAGAATAAGAAAAAGAAGAGCAAAATGAAGGAGACAAAGAAGGAGATGAAGAAGATGAAGAAGAAGAAGGAGAAGAAGATGAAGAAGAAGAGGAGAATAAGAAGAAGTAGAAGAAGAAGAAGGAGATGAAGAAGGAGAATAAGAAGACAAAAAAGAATAAGTGGAAGAAGAAGAAGAATAAGATTAACACGAAAAAGAAGAAGAAGAAGAAGTTGAAGAAGAGGAAGAAGAAGAAGATGAAGAGGAAGAAGAAGAAGAAGAAGAAGACGAAGAAGAGGATAAAGAAGAAGAAAAAGACGATGAAGAAGAAGAAGAATAACTACAATAATAATAATATTAATTAGAAGAAAAGTTAGTTGAAGACGAAGAGAAGGAAGAAGAATAAAAAGAATAAGAAGAGGACAAAGAAAAAGAAGAAGAAGACCAAGAAGACGAAGATGACGAAGTAGAAGAAGAAGAAGAAGAAGAAAAAGAAGAAGAAAAGATGATGAAGAAAAAAAGAAGAAGAAGAAAATGCCAAAGAAGAAGAGGAAGAAGACGAAGAAGAAGAAGAAGAAGAAGAAGAAGAAGAAGAAGACAAAGTATAAGAAGAAGGTGATGAAGAAGTCGAAGAAGAAGAAGAATGGGAAAATGTAGGAGGAGAAGAAGAAGATGAAGAAGGAGAAGAAGAACAAGATGAAGGATAAGAAGGAGAAGGAGAGGATGAAGGAGAAAAAGAAGGGAAAGAAGAAGAAGAAGCAGAAGAAGAAGAAGAGGAGGAAGAAAAGATGAAAAAGAAGATGAAGATGATGAAGAAGAAGTATAAGAAGAAAAAAAAGAAGCCAAGAAGAAGCAGAAGCAGAAGATGAAGAAGAAGTACAAGAAGAAGAAGAAGAAGTCATAGAAGAAGCAGAAGTAGAAGAAGAATAAGAAGAAGAAGAAGAAGAAGAACAAGATGATGAAGAAGAGGAAGACAAAGAAGATGAAGACAAAGACGATGAAGAGGAAGGCAAAGAGGAAGAGGAAGAGGAAGAAGAAGAAGAGAAAGAAGAAGAAGAAGAAGAAGGAAAAAGAAGAAAAAGAAGGAGGAGGAGGAGAAGAAGAGGGATAAGAAGAAAGAAAAAGAAGAAGAAGAAGGTGGAGAAAAAGGAGGAGGAGAAGAAGAAGAAGAAAAAGAACAAGAATAAGAAGAAGAGAAGAAATAGAACTGGAAGAAGAAGAAGACGAAGAATAAGAAAAGGAAGATGAAGAGGAAGAAGATGAAAGAAAAGAAGAAGAAGAAGAAGAAAAGAGTAGGAAGAAGATGGAGAAAAAGGAGAAGAAGAAGAAGAAGAAGAAGAAGAAGAAGTAGACGATGGAGAAGATGAAGAATTAGATGATGATCATGATGACGATGATGGTCATGATGATGATGTGGAAGAAGATGAAAAGGATGAAGAGGAAGAAGAAAAAGAAGAAGAAGAAGAAGATGATGATCAAGAAGAATAGACAAAGAAGAGGAAGATGAAGAAGAGAAAGAAGAAGAGGAAGAAAAAGAAGAAGAAGAAGAAGAAGAAGAAGAAAAAGAAGAAGAGAGAAGAAGTGGAAGACAAAAAAGTAGAAGAAGAAGAAGAAAAAGAAGAAGAAAAAGAAAAAGAAGTAAAAGAAAAAGAAGTAGATGAAAAAGCGAAAGAAAAGGAGAAGGAAAAGAAGAAGCAGAAGAAGAACAAGAAGGAGAAGAAGAAGAAGAAAAAGAAGGAGAAGAAGAAAGACAAGAAGAAGGAGAAAAAGGAGGAGGGGAAGAAGAAGAGGAAGAAGAAGAAGAAGAAGATGAAGAAGAATAAGTAGAAGAAGAAGACGAAGAGGAAGAAGAAGATGAACAAGAAGAAGAAGAAGAAGAAGAGAAGAAGAAGAAGAAGATGAAGAAGAAGAAGGCAAAGAAGAAGAAGAAGAAGAACATTAAGATGAAGAAGAAGAAGAAGGAAAAGAAATAGAAGAGGGAGAAGAAGTAGAAGGAGAAGAAGAAGAAGAATGAGAAGAAGAAGAAGATGATGATGATTATTAAGAAAAGAAGAAGAAGACGTAGAAGAAGAAGAAGAAGAAGAAGATGACGAGGGAGAAGATGAAAAAGAGGAAGAGGAAGATGAAGTACAGGAAGATGTTGATGAAGAAGAAGAAGCAGAAGAAGAAAAAAATGAAGATGAAGAAGAAGAAGAAGAAGAAGAAGAAGATGATTATGAAGAAGAAGAAGAAGATGAAGAATAAGAAGTGGAAGAATGAGAAGAAGAGGAAGAAGAAAAGGAAGAAAAAGAAGAAGAAGAAAAAGAATAAAATGAACAAGAAAAGAAGAAGAAGAAAAAGACGAAGACGAAGAAGAAGACAAAGAAGAAGAAGGAGAAGAAAAAGACGAAGAAGAACGATAATAATATTAATAATAATAATAATAATAATAATAGTTATAATAATAACAAAAAAAAGATTGACATGAAGAAGAATAAGAAGATGTAGAAGAAGTAGAAAAAAAAGAAGAAGAAGACGAAGAAGAAGAAGAAGAAGATGAAGAAGAAGTCGGAGAAGAAGAAGGAAAAGAAAACGAAAAAGAAGAGCTAGGAAAAGAAGGAGAATACCAAGCAGAGGAAAAAGAATAAGTATAAGGAGAAGAAAAAGAAGAAGAGGAAGGACATGGGAAGAAGTTGAGGATGAAGTATAAGAACAAGAAGTCGAAGAAGAAGAAGAAGACAAAGAAGTTGAAGAAGAAGAAGAAGATCATGATGAAGTAGAAGAAGTCAAAGAAGAAGAAGAAGAAGACAAAGAAGAAGAAGAAGAAAAACAATAAGAAGAAGAAGAAAAAGTTGTAGAAGAAGAAGAAGAAGAAGACGACAAAGTAGAATGAGGAGAAGACGAAGAAGAAGAAGAAGAAGACGAAGAGAAGATGAAGAAGAAGAAGGAGATGAAAAAGAAGAAGAAGAAAAAGAAAAGTAGTAATAGAGGAAGAAGAAGAAAAAGGAGAAGGAGAAGGAGTAAAAGAAGAAGAAAAAGAAAATGAAGGAGAACTCAAAGAAGAAGAAGAAGAAGAAGAAGAAGAAGAAGAAAAAGAAGAAGAAAAAGAAGAAGATAATGAAGACAAAGAAGAAGAAGAAGAAGAAGATTACGATGACAATGATTAAAAAGAAGTAGAATAAGAAGAAGAAGAAGATAAAAAAGAAGTAAAAGAAGAAGAAAAGCAAGAAGAATAAGAAGAAGAAGAAGAACATGAACAAGAAGTAGAAGTAGAAGAAAAAAAGAGACAAAGAAGAGGAAGATAAAGAAGACGAAGAAGAAAAAGAAGAAGAAGAAGAAGATGAAGAAGAAGAGGAAGAACACAAAGAAGAAGAAGAAGAAGAAGAGTAAGAAGAAGAAAAAGGAGAAGGTGAAGAAGAAGGAGAAGAGGAATAAGAAATAGGAGAAGAAGAAGAAGAAGAAGAAAAAGGGGAAGAAGAAGAAGAAGATGAAGGAAAAGAAGACGAAGAAGAATAAGAAGAAGAAGGAGAAGAAGAAGAAGAAGATGAAGAAGGAGATGAAGAAGAATAAGAATAAGAAGAAGAAGAGGAAGAAGAAAAAGGAGAAGAAGAAGAAGAAAAAGAAAAAGAAGAAGAAGATGAAGAAGAGGAAGAAGTTGAAGAAGAAGAAGCATAAGGAGGAGAAGATGAAGAAGTTGAAGAAGAATATGAAGAAGAAGAAAAAGAAGAAGGCAATGAATAAGAATAAGATGAAAAAGAACAAGAGGAAGATGAAAATGAAGAAGAAGAAGACAAGGAAAAAGAAGGAGAAGGAGAACTAGATGTAGAAGAAGAAGAAAAAGAAGATGAAGGAGAGTGGAAGAAGCAGAAGAAGAAGAAGAAGAAGTAGTAGAAGTAGAAGATGTAGTGGAAGAAGAAAAAGAAGAAGAAACAGAAGAATATGAAGAAGACGACGAAGAAGATAAAGAAGAAGAAGAAGAAGAAGAAGAAGAAGAAGATCAAGAACAAGAAGATGAAGAAGAAAAAGAAGAAGACGACGAAGAAGAAGAAGAAGTTGTAGTAGAAGAAGAAGAAGAAGAAGAAGAAGAAGAGGAAGAAGAAGAAGAAGAATAAGAAGA
>JAIUJO010003102.1:37500-50734 GCA_023846275.1 Vanilla planifolia | reverse complement strand
TTCTTCTTCTTCTTCTTCTTCTGCTTCTACTTCTTCATTTACTTCTTCTTCTTCTTCTTCTTCTTCTTTTACTTCTTTTTCTACTTCTTCTAACTCATCTTCTTCTTCTTCTTCTTCCTCTTCTTCTTCTTCTTATTCATCTTCTTCTTCATCTTCTTATCTATCTTCTACTTCTTCTTCTTCTCCTTCTTCTTCTTCTTCTTCCTCGTCTTCTTTTTTTCCTTCTTCTTCTTCCTCTTCCTCTACTTCTTCTTCTTCTTCCACCTATTCCACTTCTTCTTCCTCTTCTTCTCCTTTCACTTCTTCTTCCCCTTCTTCCTTCCTCCTGTTCTTCTTCTTCTTCTTCTTCGTCTTCTTCTTCTTCTTCTTCTTCTTCTTCTTCTTCGTCTTCTTCTCTGCCTTCTTCTACTTCTTCTTTTTCTTCTTCTTCTTATTCTTCTTTTTCTTGGTTTTCATGAACTTCTTCTTCTTCTTCTTGTTCTTCTTTATCTTCTTCTTCTTCTTTTTCTTCTTCTGCATCTTTTTCTTCTTCATTTTCTGCTTCCACTTCTTCCTCATCTTGTTATACTATTTCTTATTCTTTTTCTTCTCCTACTTCTTCGTCCTCTTCTTTGCCTTCTCCTTGTTCTCTTCTTCTTCCTATTCTTCTTCTTCTTCTTCATCTTCTACTTTTTCTTCTTCATGATCTTTTTTCTTCTTCCTTCTACACTTTCTTCCTCTCCTTCTTCTTCTTCTTCTTCTTCTTTTTCTTCTTCTTCTTCTTCTTCTAACTATTCTTCTTCTTCTTCTTCTTCTTCTACTTTCTCTTGTTCCTCTTCCTCTTTCTCTTCCTGTTCCTTCTCCCCCTCTTCTTATTCTTTTTTTTCTTCTTCATCATCATCATCATCTTCTTCTTCTTCTTCTTCTTCTCATTTTTCTCTTCATCGTCCTCCTTCTTCTTCTTATACTTCTTTTACTTCTACTTCTTTTTCTTCTACTTCTTCTAAATCTTCTCTTCTTCTTCTTTTCTTCTTCTTCGTCCTCTTCTTCTTTCTCTTCTTCTTCTTCCTATTCTTCTTCCACTTCTTCCTTCCTCATCTTCTTCTTCTTCTTTTTCTTGTTCTTCTTTCTCTTCCTTTTCTTCTTCCACTTCTTCTTCTTCTTCTTATACTTCTTCCTCTTATTTTTCTTCTCCATCTTCATCTTCTTCTTCTTCTTTTCATTCTTCTTCTTCTTCTTCTTCTTCTTCTTCTTCTACTTTTTCTTCTTCTTGTTCTTCTTTTTCTTCTTCATCTTCATCTTCTTCTTCTTCTTGTACTTCTTGTAATTCTTCAACTTCTTCTTCTTCATTTCTTCTTCATCTTCTTCTTCCACATATTATTCTACTTAATTTTCTTCTTCCTCTTCTTCTTCTTCTTCTCTTTCTTCTCTTCTTCTTCCACCTCTTCCTCATCTTCTTTTTCTTCTTTCTCCACCTCTTCTTCTTCGTCTTCTTCTTCTCTTTCCTCCTCTTCTTGTTCCTCTTCTTCTTCTTTTCCTTTTTCAACATATTCTTCTACTTCTTCTTCTTCTTCTCGTCTTCTTCTTTTTCTTCTACTTCTTCTTTTTCTTTTTCTTCTTCTTTTTCTTCTTCCTCTTCTTCATTTTCTTATTATTCTTCTTTGTCTTTTTCTTCTTCTTCTTCATCATCGTCTTCTTCTTCTTGTCCTTCTTCTCTACCTTCTACTTCTTCTTCTCCTTCTTCTCCTTTTTCTTCTTCTTCTTCTTCTTCTTCTATTCCTACTACTTTTGTTCTTCTTCTTCTTCTTCTTCTTCTTCTTCTTCATCTTCTTCTTCTTCTTCTTCTTCTTTTTCGAGTTCTTCTTCATCTTATTGTGCTTCTTTTTATTCAACTACTTCTTCTTCTTCTTCTTCTTCTTTTTCCTCTTCTTCTTCTTCGTCTTCTTCCATATCTTTTTTCCTCTTCTTCTACATTTTCTTTTTCTTGTTCCAATTTTTCTTCTTCCTCTTCTTCTTCTACTTCTAATTCTTCTTCTTCTTCCTCCTCTTCTTCATAAACCTCCTCTTGTTCTTTCTCTTGTTCTTCTTCTTCTTTTTCTTCTTCTTCTTCTTCTTCTTCTACTTCTTCACCTCTTCTTCTTCTTCTTTTACTTCTTCTTTATTTTCTTTTTCAACTTCTTCTTCTTATTCTTCTACTTCTTCTTCTCCTCTTCTTAATCATCTTTATCCTCTTCTTCTTCCTTTCTTATTCTTCCTCCTCTACTTCCACATCTTCTACTACCACTACTACTTCCTCTTCTTCTTCTTCTTCTTCTTCTTCTAATTTTTCTTATTATTACATTTATTATTCTTTTCATTTTCATCAAGTTCTCTTTCTTCTTCTTCTTGTTCTTCTTCTTCTTCTCTTCTTCCTCTTCTTCTTCTTCTTCTTTTTCTCCTTTTTCTTTTCCTTCTTATTCTTGTACATGTGCTACTTCTTCTAATTCTTCTTCTTCTTCTTCTACTTCTACTTCCACTTATTATTCTTCCTCCTCTTCTTCTTTATCTTCTTCTTCTTCCTCTTCTTCTTCCTCTTCTTCCTTCCTCTTCTTTTTCTTCTTCTCTTCATCTTGTTCTTCTTCTTTTTTTTTCTTCTTCTTCTTGTTGTTGTTTCTATTATTCTTCTTATTCTTTTTCTTCTTATTATTCTTCTTCTCCATCTTTGTCTTCTTCTTCTTCTTGTTCTTCTACTTCTTTTGGTTCTTCTTCTTGTTCTTCTTCCTCCTCCTAATCTTCTTCCTTGTCTTCTTCTTCTTCTTCCTCTTCTTCTTTTCTTTCTTCCTCCTCTCCTAGTACTTATTTTTTCTTCCTCCTCCTCTCCTTCTTTTTCTCTTCTTCTTTTTCATCTACTTTTTTTCTCCTTCTTCTTCTCATTCTTCTTCTCCTCCTCCTCCTCCATCATCTTCTTGTTCTTCTTCTTCTTCATCTTCTTCTTCTTCTTCTTCTTCTTCTTCTTCCTCTTCTTCTTCATCTAATTTTTCTTAGTCTTCTTCTTCTTCTTCCTCTTCTTCTATTTCTTGTTCTTCATCTTCTTCTTATTATTCTTCTTCTTCGTCTTCTTATCCTTTTCCTTCTATGAATACTTCACCATCTTCTTGTTCTTCTTCATCTTTTTATTACTACTTCTTTTTCTCCTTCAACTTCTTCCTCTCCTTCTTCTTCTCCTCCTCCTTCTTCTTGTTCTTCTTCTACTTCTTTTTCTTTTACATCTTGCTCTACTTCTTCTAACTCTCTTTTTCTTCTTCTCCTTCTTTTTCTTCTTCTTCTTCTTCTTCGTCTTCTTCTTCTTCGTCTTCCTCTTCCTCATCATCATCGTCCTCTTCTTCTTCCATTTCTTCCATTCTCATCTTCTTCTTCTTCATCAACTTATTATTCTTCTTCTTCCATTTCTTCTTCTTCTTCGTCTTTTTCTTCTTCTTTTTCTTCTTCTCTTTCACCTTCTTCTTTTTCTTCTTTCTTCTTCTTCTTCTTCCTCATCTTCCTCTTCTCCTTCTTCTTCTTCTTCTCCTTCTTATTTTTCTTCTTCTTCTCGTTCTTCTTCTTATTTTTCTTCATCTTCTTCTTCTTCTTCTTCTTCTTCTTCTACTTCTTCGTCTTCTTCGTCATCTTCTTTTTCTTCTACTTCCTCTTCTACGTCTTCTTCTTCTACTTCTACTTCTCGTGATTCTTCTTCTTCTTCTTCTTCTTCATTCTCCTCTTCTTCATTTTCTTCTTCTTCTTCCTCCTCTTCTTCCTCTTCTTCTTCTCCTTCTTCCTCCTCTACTTTTACTTAATTTTCTTCTTCCTCGTCCTTTTCTTCTTCTTCTTCTTCTTCTTCTTCTTTTTCCTCCTCCTGCTCTTCCTCATCTTCTTTTTCTTTTTCCTCCACTTATTCTTCTTGTTCTTCTTCTTCTATGTCTTCCTCCGCTTCTTCTTGCCCCTCTTCTTCTTCCTCTTCTACTTATTCTTCTAAATCTTCTTCTTCCTCTTTTTCTCCTTCTTCTTCTTCTTTTCTTCTTCTTCTTCTTCTTGTACTTCTTCTTCTACTTCTAATTTTTTTCTTCTTCTTCTTCTTTTTTCTTCATCATCATCATCTTCTTCTTCTTCTTCTTCTTCTTTTTCTTCATCTTTTTCTTTTTCTCCTTCTTCTTCTTCTTTTTCTTCTTCTTCTCCTTAAACTTCTTTTTCTTCTTCTTCTTCTTCTTCCTCTTCTTCTTCTCCTTTTTCTTCTTCTTTTTCTTATTCTACTTCATCTTCTTCTTCTCCTTGATCTTCTTTATTTTCTTCTTCTTCTTCTCCTTCTTCTTCTTCTTCTTCTTTATCTTCTTTTTTCTTCTCCCTCTTTTCCTTCTTCTTTTACTTCTTCATTTCTTCTTCTTGGTCTTCTTCTTCTTCTTCTTCCTCTTCTTCTACTTTGTCTAATTCTTCTTTTTTTCTTCTTGTTCTTGTTCTTCTTCCTCTTTTTCTTCCCTTCATCTTCCTCTTTTTCATCTTCCACTTCTTCTATACACTTCTTCATCATCTTCCTTTTCGTCCATTTCTTCTTCCTCTTCTTCTTCTTCACTACTTCTTCTTCTTATCTTCTACCTATACTTCTTCTTCTTCATCATCTTCTTCACAATCTTCTTCTTCTTCTTCTTCTCCTTCTTCTTCTACTTTTTCTTCTTTTTCTCCTTCGTGTTCCACTACTTCTTCTTTGTCCTCTTCTTCCTCGTTTTCTTTTTTTTCTTCTTCTTCCTCTTGTACTTCTAATTCTTTTTGTTTTTCTTCTTCTGCTTCATCTTCCTCTTCTTCTTCTTCTTCTACTTCTTCCTCATCTACTTCCTCAACTTCCTTCCTCTTCTTCTTCTTCTTCTTCTCCTTCTTCATCTTCTACTTTTTCTTCTTCTTTTTCTTCTTTTTCTTATTTTTCTACTTCATCTTCTTCTTCTTGTTCTTCTTGTTCTTCTTCTTCTTCTTCTTCTTCTTCTCCTTCTTCTTCTTCTTCTTCTTCTTCTTTTAAAGTTCTTCTTCTTCCTCTACATTTTTTCCTTCTTCTTCTCCTTTTTCTTTTTTCTTCTTCTTCTTCTTCTTCTTCTACTTCTTCTTCCTCTTCATCTTCTTCTTGATCTACTACTTCTTTTTCTTCTTCATTATCTTCGTTTTCTTCTCCTCCTTTTTCTTCTTCGACTTGCTCTAATTCTTCTTTTTCTTCTTCATCTTCCTCTTCCTCATCTTCTTCCTCTTCTTCTTCTTCTTCTTCCTCCTCATCTTCTACTTCTTCTTCTTCTTCTTCTTCTTCTACTTCTTCTTCCACTTTTTTCTTCTGCTTCTCTAACTTATTCTTCTTCATTTTCTCCTTTATCTTCGTATTCTTCTTCTATTACTTCTTCTTCATTTTCTTCTTCTTCTTCGTCATTTTCTTTTTCTTCTTCTTCTTCTTCATCTTCTACTTCTTTTAATAGTTCTTTTTCCTCTTCAACTTCCTCGACTTACTCCTCCTCTTCTTCTTCTTCCACCTCTTCTTCTTTCTCTTTTTCCTTATTATTCTTCTTCTTCTTCCTATTCTTCAACTACTTTTTCCGCTTCTTTGTCTTCTCCTTCTCCTCCTTCTTCTTCTTCTTCTTCTTCATTGAATTCTTCTTCTTATTTTTCTCCTTCTTCTACTCTTTCTTCTTCTCCTTCTTCTTCTCCTCCTCTTTCTTCTTCAACTTCTTTGCCTTCCTCCACTTCTTCTTCTTCTTCCTCTTCTTCTTCTTCTTCCTCCTCTTCTTCCTCTTCTTATTCCACTTCTTCTTTCCTCTTCTTCTTCTTTTTTTTCTTCATCTTATCCTACTTTCATTTCTTCTCCTTCTTTCTCTTCTACAACTTCTTCTTGTTCTTCTTCTTCTTCATCTTCTTCTTCTTCTACATCTTCTTCTTCTTCTCCTTCTTCTTCTTATTCTTCTTTTTCTACTTCTTCTTCTTCTTCTATTTCCTCCACTTCTTCCTCTTCTTCTTGTTCTTTTTCTTCTTCTTTTTTTCTCTTATTCATCCTCTTCTACCTCCTCCTCTACTTTCCTCTACTTCTTCTACTAGTTCTTCCTCTTCTACTACTTCTTCATTATCTTCTTCTTCTTCTAATTCTTCTTCTTCCTCTTCTTTTTCTTCATCATGTTCTTCTCCATCTTCTTCTTCTTCTTCTTAATTTTTATCTTTCTTTTCTTTTTCTTCTTCTTTTTCATCTTCTTAATCTTCTTCTTCTTCTTCTTCTTCTTCTCCTTATTCTTCTTCTTCTTCTTCTACATCATTCTCCTCTTCTTTTTCATCATCTACTTTTTCTTCCTCAGCCTCTTCTTCAACTTCTACTTCCATTTCTTCTTCCTCTTCTTCCCTCCACTTCTTCAAGTTCTTCTTCTTCTTTTCCTCTTCTTCTTCTTCTTCTGCTTCAACTACTACTTTTTATTATTCTTCTTCTTCCACTTCTTCTTCTTCAACTTCTCTAATTCCTTCTTATTGTTGTTCTTCTTCTTCTTCGTCCTCCCTTCTTCTTCTTAGACCTCTTTTTCTTCTGCCTCTTCTTCATCTTCTTCCTCCCCTTCCTCCTCCTATTCTTCTTCTCCTTCTTCTTCTTCTTCTTCTTCTTCTTTTCTTCCTTTTCTTCTTCTTCTTCTTTCCCTTCTACTACTTCTTCTTCTTCTTCATCTTCTTCTTCTAATTCTTCTTTGTCCTCTTCTTCTTCATTTTCTTTTTCTTCTTCATGTTCTTCTTCTTGTCCTACTAATTCTTTTTGTTTTTCTTCTTCTGCTTCATTATCCTCTTCTTCTTCCTCTTCTGCTTCCTCTACTTGCTTCCTCTTCTTCTTCTTCTTCTTCTACTACTACTTCATCTTGTTCTTTTTTTTTCTTATCCTTTTCCCCCTTCTTCTTCTTCTTCTTCTATATCTTCTTCTTCTTCTTCTTCTTCTTCTTCTTCTACTTCTTTTCCTCTTCTTCCTCTTCTTCATTTTCTTCTTATTCTTCCTCTTCTTCTTGTTGTTCTTCTTCTTCTTCTATTTCTTCTTCTTCTTTTTTTCTTCTACTTACTACTTCTTCTAATATATCTTCTTCTTCTTCATCTTCCTCGACTTCTTCTTCCTCCTCTTCTACCTTACTTTTCTTCTTCTTCTTCATATTCTTCTCAAATGTTTTCTTCTTCTTTGTCTTCTTCTTCTTCTTCTTCTTCTTCTTTTTTCTTTTACTTCTTCTTCTTCTTTTTCTCATTCTTCTTTTTCTTATTCTTCTTCTTCTCCTCTTTCTTCTTCTACTTATTTGTCTTCATCTACTTCTTTTAATACTTCTTCATCTTCTTCTTCTTCTTGTTCTTTTTTCTTCCTCCTCTACTTCGTCCTCTTCTTCTTCTTCCTCTTCTTATTCCACTTCTTCCTTCCTCTTCTTCTTCTTCTTCACCTCCTTTCATTTCTTCTCCTTCTTCTTCTCATCTTCTTCTTGTTCTTCTTTTTCTTCTTCTTCTTCTTTTTCATCGTCTTCCTCCTCCTCCTCCTCCTCCTCTTCTTTTTCATCTTCTTCGTCATCATCTACTACTTTTTCTTCTTCCTTAACTTCTTCTTCAACTTCTTTCGCCTCCTCTTCCTCTTCTTCCTTCCACTTCTTCTTCTCTTTCTTCTTCTTCTTCTTCTTCTTCTACTTCTCCTCCTCCTCCTCCTCCTCCTTCTCCTTCTTCTTTTTCTCCTTCTCTCCTTCTTCTCCTTCTTCTCCTTCTTCTCCTTCTCCTCCTTCTCCTCTTCTCCTTTTTCTCTTCTTCTACTTCTTCTCCTTCTCCTCCTTCTCCTCCTTCTTCTCCTTCTCCTACTTCTCCTCCTTCTATTTCTTCTACTTCTTCTTCTCCTTCTCCTTCTTCTCCTTCTCCTTCTCCTTCATCTCCTTCTTCTCCTTCTCCTTCTTCTCCTTCTTCTCCTTCTTCTCCTTCTTCTGCTTCTCCTTCTTCTCCTTCTTCTCCTTCTTCCCCTCCTTCTCCTTCTTCTCCTTCTTCTCCTTCTTCTTCTCCTTCTTCTTCTTCTTCTTCTCCGTCTTCTCTTTCTTCTTCTTTTTCTTCTTCTCCTTCTTCTTCTCCTCCTCCTTGTCCTTCTTCTCCTTCTTCTCCTTCTTCTTCTTCTCCTCCTTCTTCTCCACTTTCTCCTTCTTCCCCTTCTCCTCCTTCTTCTACTCCTCCTGCTTTTGCTTCTTCTCCTTCTTCTAATTCTTCTCCTTCTTCCCCTTCTTCTCCTTCTTCTCCTTCTTCTCCTTCTCCTCCTCCTTCTCCTCCTTCTCCTTTTCTCCTCCTTCAACTTCTTCTCCTTCTCCTCCTTCTCCTCCTTCTTCTCCTTCTCCTCCTCCTCCTTCTGCTTCTTCTACTTCTTCTTTTCCTTCTCCTTCTTCTCCTTCTCCTTCTCCTTTGTCTCCTTCTCCTTCTCCTTCTCTTTCTCCTTCTTCTCCTTCTCCTCCTCTTCTCCTTCTTCTCCTTCTTCTCCTTCTTCCCCTCCTCCTTCTCCTTCCTCTCCTTCTTCTTCTCCTTCTTCTTCTTCTTCTCCGTCTTCACTTCTTCTTCTCTTTCTTCTTCTTTTTCTTCTTCTCCTTCTTCTTCTTCTCCTCCTCCTTCTCCTTCTTCTCCTTCTTCTCCTTCTTCTCCTTCTCCTCCTTCTTCTCCTCTTTCTCCTTCTTCTCCTTCTCCTACTTCTTCTACTCCTTCTCCTGCTTTTGCTTCTTCTCCTTCTTTTAATTCTTTTCCTTCTTCCCCTTTTTCTCCGTCTTCTACTTCTTCTCCATCTTCTCCTTCTTCTCCTTCTTCTCCTTCTTCTCCTTCTTCTTCTTGTCCTCTTCTTCTTCTTCTTCTTCTTCTCCATCTTCTTCTTCTTCTCCTACTTCTCCTTCTTCTTCTTCTTCTCCTTCTTCTCCTTCTCCTTATTCTTGGTCTTCTTCTTCTCCTCCTGCTTCTTCTTCTTCTTCTTCTTCTTCTTCTTCTTCTTCTTCTCCTGCTTCTTCTTCTTCTTCTTCTTCTTCTTCTTCCTCTTCTTCTTCCTCTTCTTTTTCTTCCTCTTCTTCCTCTTTGTCTTCTTCCTCTTCCTCTTCTTCTCTTCCTCTTCTTCTTTTTCCTATTCTTCTTCGTCCTCTTCTTCTCCTTCTTCTTCTTCTTCACCTTCTTCTTCTTCTTCTTCTTCTTCTTCTACTTCTTTGTCTTCTTCCTCTTCTTCGTCTTCTTCCTCTTCTTCTTCTTCCTCTCTTCTCTCTACTTCTTCTTCTTCTTGTTCTTCTTCCTCTTCTTCTGCTTCTTCCACTTCTTCTTCTTCTTCTTCTTCTTCATCTACTTCTTCTTCTCTTCTTCTTCTTCTTTTAATTTTTCTTGTTCTGCTTCCACTTCTTTTTCCACTTCTTCTTCTTCTTCATCTTCTACTACTTATTCTTCTTCTTCTTCTTCTTCTTCTTCTTCTTCTACTTTTTCTTTTTCTTCTTTTTTTTTCCTTTTTCCCCTCTTCTTCTTCTTCTTCTTCTTCTTATCATTCTTCGACATCTTCATCTTCTTCTTCTACTTCTTCTTCTTCTTCTATTACTTCTTGATTTTACTTCTTCTTCTTCTTCTTCTTCTTCTTCTTCTTCTATTACTTCTTTTTCTACTTCTTCTAACACATCTTCTTCTTCTTCTTCTTATTCCTCTTCTTCTTCTCATTCATCTTCTTCTTCATCTTCTTATCTATCTTCTACTTCTTCTTCTTCCTCATCTTCTTTTTTTCTTCTTCTTCCTCTTCCTCTACTTCTTCTTCCACCATTCCACTTCTTCTTCCTCTTCTTCTCCTTTCACTTCTTCTTCCTCTTCTTCCTTCCTCCTGTTCTTCTTCTTCTTCTTCTTCGTCTTCTTCTTCTTCTTCTTCTTCATCTTCTTCTCTGCCTTCTTCTACTTCTTCTTTTTCTTCATCTTCTATTCTTCTTTTTCTTGGTTTTCATGAACTTCTTCTTCTTCTTCTTTTTCTTCTTTATCTTCTTCTTCTTCTTTTTCTTCTTCTACATCTTTTTCTTCTTCATTTTCTGCTTTCTACTTCTTCTTCCTCTTCTTGTTATACTATTTCTTATTCTTTTTCTTCTCCTACTTCTTCGTCCTCTTCTTTTCCTTCTCCTTGTTCTCTTCTTCTTCCTACTCTTCTTCTTCTTCTTCTTCATCTTCTACTTTTTCTTCTTCATGATCTTTTTTCTTCTTCCTTCCATGCTTTCTTCCTCTCCATCTTCTTCTTCTTCTTCTTTTTCTTCTTCTTCCTCTTCTTTTAACGATTCTTCTTCTTCTTCTTCTTCTACTTTCTCTTTGTTCCTCTTCCTCTTCCTCTTCCTCTTCCTTCTCCCCCTCTTCTTATTCTTTTTTTTTCTTCATCATCATCATCATCATCTTCTTCTTCTTCTTCTTCTTCTCCACCTTCTTCTTCTTCTTCTCATTTTTTCTCCTCATCGTCCTCCTTCTTCTTCTTGTACTTCTTTTACTTCTGCTTCTTCTTTTTCTTCTACTTCTTCTAAATCTTCTTCTTCTTCTTCTTCTTTCTCTTCTACTTCATCCCCTTCTTCTTCCACTTCTTCCTTCCTTATCTTCTTCTTCTTCTTTTTCTTGTTCTTCTTTCTCTTCCTTTTCTTCTTCCACTTCTTCTTCTTCTTCTTCTTATACTTCTTCCTCTTATTTTTTCTTCGCCATCTTCATCTTCTTCTTCTTCTTTTCATTCTTCTTCTTCTTCTTCTTCTTCTTCTTCTTTTTCTTCCTCTTCGTCTTATTCTTCGTCTTCTTCTTCCTCATCTTCATCTTCTTCTTCTTCTTATACTTCTTGTAATTCTTCAACTTCTTCTTCTTCTTTTCTTCTTCATCTTCTTCTTCCACATATTATTCTACTTAATTTTCTTCTTCCTCTTCTTCTTCTTCTTCTTCTTCTTCTCTTTCTTCTCTTCTTCTTCCACCTCCTCCTCGTCTTCTTTTTCTTCTTCCTCCTCCTCTTCTACTTCATCTTCTCCTTCTCTTCCTTCTCTTCTTGTTCCTCTTCTTCTTCTTTTTCTTTTTCAACTTATTCTTCTACTTCTTCTTCTTCTTCTCGTCTTCTTCTTTTTCTTCTACTTCTTCTTTTTGTTCTTCTTCTTCTTTTCTTTCTTCCTCCACTCCTATTTACTTTTTTTTTCTTCCTCCTCCTCTCCTTCTTTTTCTTCTTCTTCTTTTTCATCTACTTTTTTTCTCCTTCTTCTTCTCATTCTTCTTCTCCTCATCCTCCTCAATCATCTTCTTGTTCTTCTTCTTCTTCATCTTCTTCTTCTTCTTCTTCTTCGTCTTCTTCTTCCTCCTCTAATTTTTCTTAGTCTTCTTCTTCTTTTTTCCACTTATTCTATTTCTTGTTCTTCATCTTCTTATTCTTCTTCTACTTTATCTTCTTATCCTTTTCCTTCTATGAATTCTTCACCATCTTCTTGTTCTTCTTCTTCTTTTACCACTACTTCTTTTTTCTCCTTCAACTTCTTCCTCTCCTTCTTCTTCTCCTCCTCTTTCTTCTTCTTCTTCTTCTTCGACTTCTTTTTTCTTTTTCATCTTGTTCTACTTCTTCTAACTCTCTTTTTCTTCTTCTCCTTCTTTTTCTTCTTCTTCTTCTTCTTCTTCTTCGTCTTCCTCTTCCTCTTCATCTTCGTCCTCTTCTTCTTCCACTTCTTCCACTCTCTTCTTCTTCTTCTTCATCAACTTATTATTCTTCTTCTTCCACTTCTTCTTCTTCTTCGTCTTCTTCTTCTTCTTCTTCTTCTTCTCTTTCACCTTCTTCTTCTTCTTCTTCTTCTTCTTCTTCTTCCCTCTTCTCCTTCTTCTTCTTCTCTCCTTCTTCTCCTTCTTCTTTCGTTCTTCTTCTTCTTTTTCTCCATCTTCTTCTCTTCTTCTTCTTCTTCTTCTACCTGTTCGTCTTCTTCGTCTTCTTCTTTTTCGTCTTCTTCCTCTTCAACGTCTTCTTCTTCTACTTCTACTTATCTGTGATTCTTCTTCTTCTTCTTCTTCTTCTTCATTCTCCTCTTCTTCATTTTCTACTGCTTCTACTTCCTCCTCTTCTTCCTCTTCTTCTTCTCCTTCTTCCTCCTCTACTTTTACTTAGTTTTCTTCTTCCTCGTCCTTTTCTTCTTCTTCTTCTTCTTCTTTTTCCTCCTGCTTTTCCTTATCTTCTTTTTCTTTTTCCTCCACTTATTCTTCTTGTTTCTTCTTCTTCTATGTCTTCCTCCGCTTCTTCTTGCACATCTTCTTCTTCCTCTTCTACTTATTCTTCTAAATCTTCTTCTTCCTCTTTTTCTGCTTCTTCTTCTTTTTTCTTCTTCTTCTTCTTCTTCTACTTCTTCTTCTACTTCTAATTTTTTTCTTCTACTTCTTCTTTTTCTTCTTCATAATCATCATCACCTTCTTCTTCTTCTTTTTCTTCTTTTTCTTCATCTTTTTCTTTTTCTCCTTCTTCTTCTTCTTCTTCTCCTTTAACTTCTTTTTCTTCTTCTTCTTCTTGCTCTTCTTCTTCTCCTTGTTCTTCTTCTTTTTCTTATTCTACTTCATCTTCTTCTTCTCCTTGATCTTCTTTATTTTCCTCTTCCTCTTCTTCTTCTTCTTCTTCTTCTTTATCTTCTTTTTCTTCTCCCTCTTCTCCTTCTTCTTTTTACTTCTTCATTTCTTCTTCTTGGTCTTCTTCTTCTTCTTCTTCCTCTTCTTCTTCTTCGTCTAATTTCTTCTTTTTTTTCTTCTTGTTCTTTTTCTTCTTCCTCCTTTTGTTCCCCTTCATCTTCATCTTTTTCTTCTTCCACTTCTTCTATACACTTCTTCTTCTTCATCTTCCCTTTTCGTCCATTTCTTCTTCCTCTTCTTCTTCTTCTACTACTTCTTCTTCTTCGTCTTCTACCTATACTTCTTCTTCTTCATCATCTTCTTCACAATCTTCTTCTTCTTCTTCTTCTTCTTCTTCTTCTTCTGCTTTTTCTTCTTTTTCTCCTTCTTGTTCCACTACTTCTTCTTTGTCCTCTTCTTCTTCATTTTCTTTTTTTTTCTTCTTTTTTCCTCTTGTACTTTCTAATTCTTTTTGTTTTTCTTCTTCTACTTCATCTTCCTCTTCTTCTTCTTCTTCTACTTCTTCCTCATCTACTTCCTCAACTTTCTTCCTCTTCTTCTTGTTCTTCTTCATTTTCTACTTTTTTTTCTTCTTTTTCAACTTCATCTTGTTCTTCTTCTTCTTCTTCTTCTTCTTCTTCTCCTTCTTCTTCTTCTTCCTCCT
>JAIUJO010003102.1:17500-22500 GCA_023846275.1 Vanilla planifolia | reverse complement strand
TTCTTCTTCTCCTCCTCCTCCTCATCCTCCTCTTTCTTCTCCTTCTTCTTCTTCTTCTTCTCCTCCTCCTTCTTCTTCTCCTCCTCCTTCTTCTTCTTTTTATTCTTCTTCTCCTTCTCCATCTTTTTCTCTTCTTTTTTTCTTCTTCTTCCTCTTTATCTTCCTCTCCTTCTTTTTCTTCTTCTTCTTTTTCTTCTTCTTCTTGTTCTTATATTTCCTATACTTCTTGTTTTTCTAGCTCTTCTTCCCCTTCTTCTTCTTCTTCAGCATCTTCTTCTTCTTCTGGTCTTGCTTCATCTCCTTCTTCTTCTTCTTCTTCTTCTCCTTGTCCTTCATCTTCTTCTGCTTCATATTCCACTTCTTCTTCTTCTTGTTCTCCTTCTACTTCTTCTTCTTCTTCTTCTTCTGCTTCTTTTTCTTCTTCTACGTCTTCTCTTTCTTCTTCTTCTTCTTCTTTTTCTTTATCTTCCTCCCCTTCTATTTCTCCTACTCCTTGTTTTTCTTCCACTTCTATTCCTTCTTCTTGTTCTTCTCCTTTTTTTTTCTTCTTCATCTTCTTTTTCTTCTTTTTCTTCTTTTTCTTCTTTTTCTACTTCACCTTCTTCTTCTTCTCCCTCTCCTTTTTCTTCTTCTTCTCCTTCTTTACTTTCCTCTTCTTCTTCTTCGACATCTTCTTCTTCTCAACTTCTTCTTTCTCTTCTTCTCCTCCTTATTCTTCTTCTTCTTCTTCTTCAGGTTTTTCTTTTTTTTGTTCTTCTTCTTCTTCTTAATCTTCTTCCACATCTTTTTATTGTTCTTCTTCTTAATCTAGTTCTTCTTCTTCATCATCTTCTTCTTCTTCTCTTCTTCTTCTTCTTCTTCTTTTCTTCTTCTTCTTCCTCTACTTCTTCTTCTACCTCTCTTTCTTCTTCCTCTTCTTCTTCGTCTTCTTCTTCTTCTCCTCTTTCTTCTTCTTTTTCTTCTTCTTCTTCTTCTCCTTCTCTTTCTTCTTCTTCTTCTGCTTCTTCTGCTTCTTCTTCTTCTTTGCCTTCTTCTCCTTTTACTTATTCTTCTTCTTCTTCTTCTTCTTCCCCCTCTTCTTCTTCTTCTTCTTCTTCTTCTTCTTCTTCTTCTTCTCCTTCTGCTTCTTCTTCATTTTCTTCTTCTTCTTTCGTTTTCTTCTACTTCTTCTTATTCTTCTTCTTCTTCTTCTTCTTGTTCCCGTTCTTCTTGCTCTTCTTCTTCTTCTTCTTGTTTGTCTTCTTCTTCTTCTACTTCTATTTTATCTTCTTCTTCTGCTACTTCTTCATCTTCTTCTTCTATATCATCATCATCATCGTCATCTTCTTCTTCTTCTTCTTCTTCTTCTTCGTCTTCTTCTTCTTCTTCTTCTTCAACTACTGCTCCTTCTTCCTTAGCTTCTTCATCTTCTTCCTCTTCTACTTCTTCTTCTTCTTTTCTTTTTCTTCTTCTTTCTTTCTTCTTCTTCTTTCCCTTCTTCTTCTTCTTCTTCTTCCTCTTCTTCTTGTTCTTCTTCTTCTTCTTCTTCTTCTTCATCTTCTCCTTCTTCTTATTCCAATTCGTCTTCTTTTCCTTCTGCTTCTTATTTTTCTTCTTCTTCACCTTCTTTTTCTTCTTCCTTTTCTTCCTCTTCTTCTTATTCATATTCTTTTCTTCTTTTTCTTCTTCTTCCCTTTCTTCTTCTTCATCATCTTCTTCTACTTCTTCTCCTACTTCTTGTTGTTCTTTTTCTTCTTGATTTTCTTCAACTTCCTCTCCTTGTTCTTATACTTCTTTTTCTCCTTTTTCATCTTCTTCTTCTGCTTCTTCATCTTCTTCTTCTTTTTCTTCTTCTTGCTTTTCTTCTTCTTCTCTTCTTCTTTTATTTCTCCTCCTTCTTCTTCATCATCTTCTTCTTCTTCTTCTTCTTCATCTACTTCTTTTTCTTCTTCTTGTTCTTCTTCTCTTCTTCTTCTTCTTCTTATACTTTTTCTTCTTCTTCTTCTTCTGCTGCTCCTTCTTCTTCTTCATCTTCTTCATCTTCATCTTCTCCTTCTTCTTCTTCTTCCCCATCTTCATCTACTTCTTCTTCTTCTCCTTCCTCTCGATCTTCTTCTTCTCCTCCTTTTTTTTCTTCCTCTTCCTTCTACTTCTTCCTCTTTTTGTTCTTCTCCTTTTTCTTCTTGTTCTTCTTCTTCTTCTTTTACTTGGTATTATTGTTATTATTATTATTATTATTATTATTATTACTATTACAACTATTGGTATTATTATTGTTGTTCCTCTTCATCAACATCATCTTCCTCTTTTTCTTCTTCTTCTTCATCATCTTCTTCTTCAACTTCTTTTTCTTCTTCTTCGTCTTCTTCTTCCTCTTCTTCTTCATCATTATCATCATCGTCATCATCATCTTCTTCTTCTTCTTCTTATTCATCTACTTTTATTACTTCATCCTCTTCTTCTTCTTTTTCTTCTTCTTCTTCTTCTTCATCCTCTTCTCTATCTTCTTCTTCACCTTTTACTTTCTTCTTTTTCTTCTTCTTCTTCTTCTTCTTCTTCTTCTTCTTCTTCTTCTTCTTCTACTTCTTCTTCTTCTTCTTCAACTTCTTCTTCTTCTTCTACTTCTTCTTCTTCTTCTTCTTCTTCTTCTTTTTCTTATTATTATTATTATTATTATTGTTATTATTATTATTATAGTTTTCTTCTTCTTCTTTTTAATCCCTTTCTTCTTCTTCTTCTTCTTCTTCATCTTCTCCTACTTCTTCTTCTTATTCTTCTTCTTCTTCATTTTCATCTTCCTCTCATTCTTCAACTTCTTCTTTTTCTTCATCTTCTTCTTCTCCTTCCTTGTTTTCTTCTTCTTCTTCTTTTTCATCTTCTTCAACTTCTTCTTCATCATCTTATTTTTCTTCTTCTTCTTTAGCATCATCATCATTATCTTCTTCTTCTTCTTCTTCACCTCTTCTTCTTCTTCTTCTTATATTGTTATTCTTCTTATTCTTTTTCTTGTTCTTCTTCTTCTTAATCTCCTTCTTCTTCATCTTTTTCTTTTTCATCTTCCCTTTCTTCTTCTTATTCATCTTGTTCTTCTTCTTCTTCTTCTTCCCACTTTTCTTCTTCTCTTCTTCTTCTTCTTATTATTATTATTATTATCATTATATTATTATTACTATTTCCATTACAACTATTATTATTATTGCTATTATTCCTTATCATCATTATCATTATCATCTTCTTTTTCTTCATTTTCTTATCCTTCTTCTTCTTATTCTTCTTCTTCCTCTTCTTCTACTACATCTTCATACTCTTCCTCTCCTTCTTCTTCCTCTTATTCTTCTTCTTCTTCTTTTTCATCTTGTTCTTCTTCTTCTTCTTCTTCCACTTCTTCTTCTTCTTCTTCTTCGCCATTTACTTCTTCTTCTACTTCTTTTTCTTCTTCTTTCTTCTTCTTATCCTTCTTCCTCTTCTTCTTTTCTTCTACTTCTTCTTCTTCCCTTCTTCATCTTCTTCTTCTTCTCCTTCTCTTCCCTCTTCTTCTTCTTCTTCTTCTGCTGCTTCCTCTTGTCTACTTCTTCATCTTCTTCTTGTTCTCGTTCTTTCTTTTTCTTCTTCATCCTTTCTTCTTCTTCTTCTTCTTCTTCTTCTTCTATTTCTTCTTCTTCTATTTCTTCTTCTTCTTCTTCTTCTTCTTGCTCCTCCTCCTCTTCTTTTTCTTCTTCTTATTCTTCTTCTTCTTCTTCTTCTTCTTCTATTCTTCCTCTTCTTCTACTACTACTTTTCCTTCTTATTCTTTTCCATCCTCTCCTTCAACTCCATCAACATCTTCATCATCTTCTTCTTCTTCTTCTCCATCTTCTTCTTCTTCTTCATCTTTCTCTTCTTCTTCATCTACACCTTCCTCTCCTTCTTCTTCTTCTCCTTCTTGTTCCTGTTCTTCTTCGTATTATTTTTCTTCTCCTTTTTATTCTTCTTCTCCTTATTATTATTCTTATTCCTCTTTTTCTTCTTCTACTTCTTTTCCTTCTTCTTATTCTTCTTCTTCTTCCTCTTCTTCTTCTTTGTCTTCATCCTCTTCCTCTTCTTCCTCTTCTTCTTCTTCCTCTTCTTATTCTTTTTTTCTTCTTCTCTTCTTCGTCTTCTTCTTCGTCTTCTTTTTCTTCTTCTCTTCTTCTTCTACATCTTCTCCTGCTCCTCCTCCTCCTACTCCACCACCTCCTCCTTCTTCTTTTCCTTCTTCTTCTTCTCCTTCTTTCTCTTCTTCTTCTTCTCCTTCTTCTCCTTCCTCCTGCTCTTCTTCTTCTTTATTTTCCTTTCCTTCTTCCTCTACTTCTCCTTTTTCTTCTACTTCTTCTTCTTCTTCTTCTGCTACTTCTTCTTCTTTATCTTTTTCTTCTCCTTTTTCATCTTGTTCTTTTTCTTCGTCTTCTTCTTCTTCTTCTTCTTCTACTTCTCATTCTCTTCTCCTTCTACTTCTTCGTATTCTACTTCTTCTTCTACTTCTTCTTCTTCTTCTTCTTCTTCAACTTCTCCTTCTTTTTCTCCTTCTTCTTCTTCTTCTTTATTATCTTCCTTCCATCTTTCTCTTCTTTTACTACTTCTACTTCTTCTTCTTGTTCTTCTCCTTTTTCTTCTTCTTCTTCTTCTTCTTCTTCTTCCTCTACTACTATTACTACTTCTACTTCTTCTTCTTCTTCTTCTTCTCTATCTTCTTCTTCTTCTCCTTCTTCTTCTTCTTCTTCTTCTTCTTCTTCTTCTCTTCTTCTACTTCTTCTTCTTAAACTTTTTCTTCTTCTTCTTCTTCATCTCCCTCTAAGTCTTCTTCTTTTTCTTCTTCTTCTTCTTCTCCTCCTTCTTATTCTTCTTCCTCTTCTTCTTCTTAATTTTCCTTTCCATTCCCTTCTATTTCTTCTTTTACTATTTCTTCTTCTTCTTCTTCTTCTTCTTCTTCTCCTTTTTCTTCTTCTTATTCTTATTCTTCTTCTTCCTCTTCTACTTCTACTTCATTTCTTCTTATTCTTTTC
>JAIUJO010003085.1:25000-35000 GCA_023846275.1 Vanilla planifolia | reverse complement strand
TAAAAGAAGAAGAAGACGAAGAAGAAGTAGAATTAGAAGAAGAAGACGACAAAGAAGTAGAAGAAGAAGAAAAAGAAGAAGAAAAAGAAGAAGAAGAAAAAGAAGAAGAAGAAGTCAAAGAAGAAAAATAATAAGAAGAAACAGATGGAAAAGATCAAGATGATGATGAAGAAGAAGAAGAAAAAGAAGGAGAAAGAAGAAGAAAGAAGAAGAAAAAGGAGTAGAAGAAGAAGAAGACAGAGAGGAAGAAGATGAAGAAGCAGAAGAAGAAGAAGAAGACAAAAAGAAGAAAAAGAACAAGAAGAAGTAGAGATAGAAGAAGAAGAGAAGTAGTAGTAGAAGAAGAAGAAGAAAAAGATGAAGACGAAGAAGACGAAAACAAAGAAGATGAAGAAGAAGAAGAAGGAAAAAAGAAGACGAAAAAGATGACGATGACGATGATGGAGAAGAAGAAGAAGAAGAAGAAGAAGAAGAAGGAGAAGGCGAAGAAGACAGAAGAAAAAGAAAAAAAAGAAGAACAAGAACAAGAAGAAGATGGAATAAAAAGAGAAGAAGAATGAGAAGAAGTGGAAAAGAAAGAAGAAGAAAAAGAATAAAACGAAGAAGAAGAATAATAACAAGAATTAAAAAAGAATAAGAAGAAGAAGGAGAAGAATAAGAAAGAAGAAGAAAAAGGAGTAGAAGAAGAAGAAGAAGATCATGATGACGATGATGATGACAAAGAAGAAGAAGAAGAAGAAAAATAAGAAGAAGAAGTCAAAGAGGAAGATGATGATGAAGAAGAAGAAGAATAAGAAGTATAAGAAGTAGAAGAAGAAGGAGAAGAAGAAGGAGAAGAAGAAGAAGATTTAGAAGAAGAAGAAGAAGAAGAAGTAGAAAATGGAGAAGGCAAAGACGAAGATGAAGAACATGAAGAAGTAGAAGAAGAAGAAAAAAAACAAGAAAAAGAAGAGGAAGAAGAAGAAGAAGAAGATGTTGAAGAAGAAGAAGAAGAAGAACATGAAGAAGAAGAAGTGGAAGAAGAAGAAGAAGAAGAAGTAGAAGTGGAAGAAGAAGAAAAACAAGAAGAAAAAGGAGAAGAAAAAAAAGATGAGGAAGAAGAAGAAGAAGAAGAAGACAAAGAAGAGGAAGAAGAATAATAATAAGAAGAACAGCAACAACAACAACAAAGAGAGGAAGAAAAAGAGATGAAGAAGAAGAAGAGGAAGAAGAAAAAGAAGAACAGGAACAAGAATAAGAATAAGAATAAGAAGAAGAAGAAGAAGAAAAAGAAGAAGATGATGAAGAAGACCATGACAATGAAGAAGAAGAACAAGAAGGACAAAAAGATCAATACTAAAAAGAAGCAGAAGAAGAACAAGAAGAAGGAGAAGAAGAAGAAGAAGAAGAAGAAGAAGCATATGATGATGAAGAAGAAGAAGAAGAAGTGGAATAAAAAGAATAAGAAGACAAAGAAGAAGAACAAGAAGAAAAATAAGATGAAGAAGGAGAAGAAGAAAGAGGGGAAGAAGAACTGATGAAGAAGTAGTAGTAGAAAAAGAAGAAGAAGAAGAAAAAGAGTAAAAAGTAGATTAAGAAATGGACTATGACAAAGAAGAACAAGAAAAGACAGAGAAGAAGAAGATGGTGAAGATAAAGAAGAAGAAGAAGAAGAAGAAAGGGAAGAAGAAGAATAATAAGAAGAAGAAGGAGGAGGAGAAGAAAAGAGGAAGAAGAAGAAGTAGAAGATGATTTTGAAAAAGAGGAATAAGAAAAAGAACAAAAAGAAGAAGACAAAGAAGAAGAAGAAAAAAAGGTGAAGAAGAAGAAGAAGAAGAAAAAGAAGATGAAGAAGAAGAAGAAGAATAAGAAGAAAAAGAAGAAGAAGAAGAAGAAGATGATGATGATTATGATGATGATGGAGAAAAAGAAGTAGTAGAAGATGAAGAAGATGAAAAAGATGATGACTATGATGAAGATGAAGAAGAAGAAGAAGACGATGATGAAAAATTAGATGAAGAGGAGGAGGAAGAAGAAGAAGAAGAAGAAGAATAGTTGAAAAAGGAAAATAAGCCAGAGAAGAAGTAAAAAAAGAATAAAAAGGATGAGAAAAAGAAGAAGAAAAATAATAAGAGTAAAAATAAGTAGCAGGAGAAGAAGAATGAGAATAAGAAGAAGAAGAAGGAGAAGAAGACAAAGAAGAAGAAGAAGAAGAAAAAGTATAAGAAGAACAAGTAGAAGAAGAAAAAAAGAAACAGAAAAATAAGTCAAAGAAGAAAAAGAAGAAGAAAACGAAGATGAAGATGAGTAAGAAAAAGAAGAACAACAAGATGAAGAGGTAGAAAACCAGGAAGAAGAAGAAGATGATGATGAAGAACAAGAAGAAGAAGATAAAGATGAAGGAGAAAAAATTGAAGAAGTTGAAGAGGAAGAACAAGAACAAGAAGACAAAGAAGAAGAAGAAGAAGAAGAAGAAGTAGAAGAAGAAGAAAAACAAGAACAAGAAGAAGAAGAAGGAATAAAAGGAGTAGAAGAAGGTGAAGAAGTGGAAGAAGAAGAAGAATGATAAGTAGAGGAAAAAGAAGAATGATAAGTAGAAGAAAAAGAAGAAGAAAAGAATAAAAAGAAGAAGAAGAAGAAGAAAAAGAAGAAAAAGTAAAAGGAGAAGAAGTAGAAGATGAAGAAGGAGAAGAAGAAGAACAAGAAGAAGACAAAGTAGTAGAAGAAGAAGAAGAGAAAGAAAAAGAAGATGAAGAGGTGAAAAAAGAAGAACATGAATAAAATAAAGAAGATGTCGAAGAAGTAGTAGTAGAAGAAGAAGAAGATGACGAGGACGACGAAGAAGAAGAAGAATAAGAAGAAATAAAGGAAGAAGAAGAAGAAGAAAAAATAACAACAACAACAACAACAAGAAGACAAAGAAGAATATAGAGAAGAAGAAAAAGAAGAAGAAGAAGAAGAAGAAGTAGATGAAGAAGTAAAAGAAGAAGAAATTGAAGAACTAGAAGAAGAAGAAGAAAAAGAAGAAGTAGTGGACTTAGAAGAAAAGGAAGAAGAAGAAGAAGAAGATGAAGAAGAAGAAGAAGAGGAAGAAGTGGAAGAAAAGGATGAAGAATGAGAAGAAGAAGGAGAAGAAGAAGAAGAAGAAGAGGAAGAGAAGGAAGAAGTAGAAGAAGAAGAAGAAGTGGAAGAAGAGATAGAAAAAGAAGAACAAGAAAAAATAGAAGAACAAAAAAGTAGTAGTAGAAAAAGAGGAAGAAGAAGGAGAGGAAGAAGAAGAAAGAGAGGAAACTAAAGAGGAAAAAAAGAAGAAGATGATGAAGAAGGTGAAGGAGAAGAACAAGAAGTAGTAGTTAAAGCAATATAAGAAGTAGAAGAAGAAGTGGAAGGAGAAAAAGAAAAGAAGAAGAAGAAGAAAATCAACTCTTCTCAATCCTGCCGATTAGAAAGGAGTAGAAGAAGAAAAAGAAGCAGAAGAAAAATGAGGAGAAGAAGAAGAAGAAAAAGATGAAGGAAAAAAGTTATTGAACGAGAAGAAGAAGAAGAAGAAGAAGAGGATGAAGAAGAAGAAAATGCAATAGGAGAATAACTAGAAGAAGAAGGTTAAGTAAAAGAAGAAGAAGAAGAAGAAGAAGTGGAAGGCAAAGGAGAAAAGAAAATGAAGAAGAAGAACAAGAAGAAGAAGAAGGGGAAGAAGAAGAAGAAAAAAAAGAAGATAAAGAAAATGAAGAAGAAGAAGAAGAGGAAGAGGAAAAAGAAGAAGATGAAGATGAAAAAGAAAAAAAAAACAAAAGGGCGAATAAGAAGAAGAAGAAGAGGAAGGAAAAGAATATAAACAAGAAGAAGAAGAAGAAGACAACGTAGAAAAAGAAGACAGAAAAAGAAGAAGGTGATGAAGAATAAGATGAAGAAGAGGAAGATGAAAAAGGGAAAAGAGAAGTAGACAAACAAGAAGAAGAAGAACAACAAGACGAAGAAGGAGAAGTAGAAGAAGAAGAAGAAGAATATTAATAAAAAGAAGAAGAACAACAAGAAGAAAAAGTGTAGGAAGAAGAAGTAGAAGAAGAAAAAGAGGAATAAACAGAAAAAGTCGATGAAGAAGAAAAAGAAAATGAAGACGAAGAAGAAGAAGAAGAAGAAGATGATGATGATGATGATGATGAAGGGGAAGAAGATGAAGAAGGAGACGAAAACAAAGAAGAAGAGGAAGAAGGAGACGAAAACAAAGAAGAAGAAGAAGAAGAAGAAGACAAAGAAGAAGAAGAAGAAGATGATGAGAATAAAGAAGAATAAGAAAATGATGATGAAGAAGAAGAAGAAGAAGTATAAGAAGAAGAATAGAAGGAGAAGAAGAAAAAGATGAATAATACAAAGAAGAAGGAGAAGAAGAAGAAGAATAAGAAGAATAAGGAGAAGAAGAGGGAGAAGAAGAAGAAGAAGAAGAAAAAGGATAAAAAATAGAAAAAGGCTAAGATGAAGTCGATGAAGAGTAAGAATAAGAAGGCACAGAAGAAAAAGAAAATGTCGAAGACGAAGAAGGCAAAAAAGACGAAAAAGAAGAAAAGGAAGACGAAGAAGCAAAAGAAGGGAAGAAAAAGAAGAAGATGAACAAGAAGAAGAAGAAGAAAAAAAAGAAGAAGATGATGAAGAAGAAGTAAAAGAAGAAGTAGAAGAATAAGAAGAAGATAAAGGAGAAGAAGTAGAAGAAGATCAAGAAGAAGAAGAAGAACAATAATAATAATAAGATGATGATGATAAAGAAGAACAAAATGAAGAAGAACAACATGATGAAGATGAAGATGAAGAAGAAAAAGAAGAAAACAACGAAGAAGAAGAAGAGAAAGAAGAAGAAAATGAAGAAAAGGAAGACGAAGAAGAGGAGGAATAAGAAGAAAAAAGGAAGAAGAAGAAGAAGAAGTAGTAGTAGAAGAAGAAGGCAAAGAAGAAGAGGAGGAAGAAGAAGAAGAAGAAGAAGAAGAAGAAGAAGAAGATAAAGAAGAAGAAGAAGATGAAGAAGAAGATGAACAAGAAGAAGACAAAGAAGTGGAAGAAGAAAAAGACGACGAAGAAGAAGACGCAGAAGAAGAAGAACAAGATGATGATGAAGAAGAAGGAGATGAAGAAGAAGAATAAAAAGAAGAAGACAAAGAAGTGGAAGTAAAAAAAGACGAAGAAGAAGAAGAAGCAGAAGAAGAAGAAGAAGAAGAGGAAGAAGAAGAGGAAGAAAAAGAAGAAGAAGAAGAAGAATAAGAAGAAGAAGAAGAACAACAACAACAAGTAGAAGAAAAAGAATAAGATGAAGAAGAAGAAAATGGTGAAGAAGAAGATGAAGGAGAAGAAGAAGAAGAAGAAGAAGAAGAGGATTAAGAAGAGAAAAAAGGAAAAGAAGAAGAAGAAGACGATGAAGACTAAGACGAAACAGAAGAGAGAGAAGAAAAAGAAGAAGAAGAACAACTAGTTCATGATGAATAAGAAGAAGAAGAAGAAGAAGAAGAAGTTGATGAAGAAGAAGAAAAAGAAGAAGAAAAGATGATGATGAAGAAGAAGAAGAATAAGAGAAGAAGACGAAGAAGTACAAGAAGAAGAAGAAGAAGAAGAAGAAGACAAAGACGACGACAAAGTACAAAACGAGGAAGAAGAAGATGAAAAAGACGAAGAAAAAGAAGAAGAAGAAGTAGTAAGTGAAAAAGATGAAGAAGATGAAGAAGAAGAAGAAGATGAAGAAGAAGAAGAAGATGAAGAAGAAGAAGAAGAAGAAAATGAAAACGAAGAGGATGAAGAAGGAGAAGAAGGCAAAGAAAATGAAGAAGAAGAAGAAAATAAAAAGAAGAAAAACTTATAGAAGAAGAAAAAGAAGAAGATGATGATCACGATGAAGAAGAAGAGGAAGAAGAAGAAGAAGAAGAAGTAGAAGAAGAAAAAGAACAAGAAGAAGAAGAAGAAGAGGAAGACAAAGAAGAAGAAGAAGAAGAAGAAGAAGAAGTAGAAGAAGAAAAAGAACAAAAAGAAGAAGAAGAAGAGGAAGACGAAGAAGAAGAAGAAGAAGAAGACAAAGATGAAGAAGAAAAAAAAAGATGAAGAAGAAAAACAAGAAGAAGAATATGATGAAGAAGAAGAAGAAGTGGAAGGAGAAGAATGAGAAGAAGAAAAAGAAAAAACAAGAAGAACACTAACAAGAAGAAGAAGAATAAAATTTAGAAGAAGAAGAAGAAGAATAAAAATAAGAAGAAGCAGGAGGAGGAGGAGAAGAAGAAGAAGAAGAAGAAGGAGAAGAAGAAGGAGAAGAAGTAAAAGAAGAAGAAGAGGACAAAGAAGAAGAAGAGGAGGAAGAAGAAGAAGAGGAAGAAGTAGAAGAAACAAAAGACGAAGAAGTAGAAGAAGAAGAAAAAGAAGGAGAAGAAGTCGAAGAAGAAGAAGAAAAAGAAGACAAAGAAGAAGAAGAATAACAAGTTGCAGAAGCAGAAGAACAACAAGAAGAATACAAAGAAGAAGAAGAAGAAGAGAAGAAGAAAAAGAAGATGAAGGAGAAGAAGAAGGAGAAGGGGAAGAAGAAGAAAAAAAGAAGAAAAACAGAAAGAAGAAGAAGAAGATGATGATGATGACGAAGATGAAGAAGAAGAATATGAAGAAGAGGAAGAAGAAGAAGTTGAAGAAGAAGAAGAAGAAAAAGAGGAAGAAGAAGTCGAAGAAGAAGAAGAAGAAGAAGAAGTGGATGATGACAAAGAAGAAGAAAAATAAGAAGTAGAAGAGGAAGAAGAAGATGAGCAAGAAGAAGAAGAAGAAGAAACAAAAGAAGAACAAGAAAATGAAGAAGAAGAACAAGAAGAAGAAGAAGTAGTAAAAGATGATGAAGAAGAAGAATAAGAATAAGAACAAGAAAAAGAAGAAGAGAAAGAAGAAGAAGAAGATGAAAACAACTACGAAGAAGGAGAAGAAGAAGATGAAGAAGATGAAGAAGAAGTTGAAGATAAAGAAGAAGAGGAAGAAGAAGAAGAAGAAAAAGAAGATGAAGTAGATGAAGAAAAAGAAAAAGAAGAAGAAGAAGAATAATAATAAGAAGAAGGGAAGAAGAGGAAGAAGAAGAAGAAGAAGAAGAAGAAGAATAAGAAGAAGAGAAGAAGAAGAAGAAGAAGAAGTAGAAGAAGATGGTGAAGATGAAGGAAAAGTAGAAGAAGAAGAAGAAGAAGAAAAGATGAAAAAGAAGGCGACAAAGAAGAAGAAGAAGAAGAAGATGATGATGATGACGAAAAAGAAGAAGAATATGATGAAGAAGATGAAGAAGAAGAGGAAGAAGAAGAGGAGGAGGAGGAAGAAGAAGTAGAAGAGAAAAAAATCACGATAAGAACAGGAAAAGGAAGAAGAAGAAAAATAAAAAGGAAAAGTTGAAGAAGAAGAAGAAGAAGAAGAAAAAGCAGAAGAAAAGCTAGAAGAATGAAAATAAGAAGTAGGAGCAGAAGAAGAAGAACAAGAAGAAGAAGAAGAAAAAGGAGAAAAAGATGAACAAGCAAAAGAAGGCAACAAAGAATAAGAACACAACAAAGAAAAAGGTGGAGAAAAAGAAGAAGAAGAAGAAGACAAAGAAGAATATTAAGATAAAGGAGAAGAAGAAGAAGAAGAAGAAGAAGAATAGAAAGATAAAAAGAAGAAGAAGAAGAACAAGAATAAGAAGAAGAAGATAAAGAAGAAGAAGAAGATGATGATGATGATGATGAAGAAGAAGAAGAAAAAGAAGAGGAAGAACAAGAAGAAGGAATAAAAAGAGAAGAAGTCAAGGAAGAAAAAGCCGTAGAAGAAGAAGAAGAAGAGGAAGCAGAAGAAGACGATGAAGAAGAAGAAGAAGGAGAAGATAAAGTAGAAGACAAAGAAGAAGAAGAAGAAGAAGTAGAAGAACAATAGGAACAAGAAGAAGTAGAAGCAAACGAAGAAGAAGATCAAGAAGAACACTATGAAGAAGAAGAAGAAGAAGAGGAAGACGAAGAAGAAGAAGAAGATGATGATGAAGAAGAAGAAGTTGATGAAGAAGAAGAATATGAAGAAGAAGGTAAAGAAGAACAAGGCGAAGAAGAAGAGAATGTAGAAAAAGAGGAAGAAGAAGAAGAAGAAGAAGGCAAAGATATAAAGGAAGAAGAAGATAATGAAGAAAAAGAAGACAAAAAGAAGAAGGAGAAGAAGAAGAAAAAGAAGAAGAAGAAGAGGAAGAAGAAGAAAAGAAGGAGAAGAAGAAGAAGAAAAGTGGAATAAACTAAAGCAGAAGAAGAAGAAAAAGTGAAAGAAGTAGTATAAGAAAAAGATGAAGTATAAGATGATGAAGAAGAAGAAGTAGAAGTTGAACTAGTATTAGTAGTAGTAATAGTAGTAGAAGAAGAAGAAGATGATGTAGAAGAAGAAGAAGAAGTAGAAGAAAAAGAAGAAGAAGAAGAAGAAAAACATGATGACGAGGAAGAAAAATAAGACAAAGAAGAAGACAAACAAGAAGAAGACGAACAAGAAGTCGAAAAAGGGGAAGAAGAAGAAGACGGCGAACAAGAAAAAGAAGAAGAAGAAGACAGAGAAGTCGAAGTAGAAGAAGAAGAAGAAGAAGAAGAAGAAGAAGAAGATGAAGAAGAAGTCGAAGAAAAAGTAGTAGAAGAAGAAGAAGAAGGAGAAGAAGTTTAAGAAGAAGAAGAAGTAGAAGAAGAAGACGAACAAGAAGAAGTAAACGAAGAAGAAGAAGAAGAAGTAGAAGAAGAAGATAAAGAAGAGGAGCAAGAAGAAGATGAAGAAGAGGAAGACGAAGAAGAAGAAGAAGAAGAAGAAGATGATGAAGAAGAGGAAGACGAAAAAGAAGAAGACAAAGAAGAATAAGAAAAAGAAGAAGAAGAAGAAAAAGAAGAAGAGGAAGATGAAGCAGAAGAAGAAGACA
Source organism: Vanilla planifolia (assembly GCA_023846275.1). Lineage (NCBI taxonomy): Eukaryota > Viridiplantae > Streptophyta > Magnoliopsida > Asparagales > Orchidaceae > Vanilla > Vanilla planifolia. The sequence continues at coordinate 26,119 of JAIUJO010003085.1, read as the reverse complement.
AGAAAAGAAGAGAAGAAGTGGAAGATAGAGAACTGGATGAAGAAGAAGACAAAGAAGTAATAGAAAAATAAGAAGTACAAGGAGAAGTAGAAGAAGCACACGAAGAAGAAGAAGAAGAAGTTAAAGAAGAAGAACAAGAAGAAGTAAAATAAGAAGAAAAAGACGAAGAAGAAAAAGAAGGTGAAGACGATGGAGAAGAAGAAGAAGAAAATGAAGTAGTAGTAGAAGAAGAAGATGGAGAAGACAAAGGAAGAGAAGAAGAAGTAGAAGTAGAAGATGAAGAAGAAGAAGTAAAAGAAGAAGACAAAGAGGGAGAAGATGAAGAAGTAGAAGAAGAAATGAAAATGAAGGTGAAGACGCAGAAGAAGGAGAAGAAGAAGAAGAAGAAGAAATAGGAAAAGAACACGATGAAGTAGTAGAAGAAGAAGAAGAAAAGGGACAAGGGGAAGTCGAAGAAGAAGAAGAAGAAGGAGAAGGAGAAAAAGAAGGAGATGAAGAAGGAGATGAAGAATAAGAAGAAGAAAACAAAGAAGAAGAAGAAGAAGAAGAAGAAGAAGAGGAAAAAGAAGAAAAAAAACAAGAAGAATAAGGGACAGGAGAAGAAGAAGAAGAAGAGAAAGAAGAAGAATAAGACGAAGAAGAAGACAATGAAGAAAAAGAAGAAGTAAAAGAAGAACAAGACGAAGAGGAAGACAAAGAAGCAGAAGAAAAAGAAGATGAAGAAGCAGAAGAAGAAAAAGAAGAAGAAGAGGAAGAAGAATAGAAAAAGGAATAAGAAGAAGATGAAGAGAAAGAAGAAGAAGAAGAGGAAGAAGATGGATAAGAGGAAGAAGACAAAAGAGGAGGAGGAGGAGGAGGAGGAGAAGTAGAAGAAGAAGAAGAAGAAGAAGTAAAGGACAAAGAAGAAGTAGAAGAGAAAGAAGAAGAAGAAGAAGAAGAAGAAAGAAGAAGAAGACAAAGGAGGAGGAGGAGGGGAAGAAGAAGAAGAAGAACAAGAAGACAAAGAAGAAGTAGAAGAAAAAGAAGAAGCAGAAGAAGAACAAGAAGAAGAAGATGAAGAATAAGTAGAACTAGAAGAAGAAGAAGTAGAAGAAGAAGAAGAAGAAGAAGAAGAAGAAA
>JAIUJO010003085.1:15000-20000 GCA_023846275.1 Vanilla planifolia | reverse complement strand
AGAAGAGGAATAAGAAGCAGAAGTAGAAGAAGAAGAAGAAGAAGCAAAAGAAGAAGACGAAGAAGAAAAGATTAAGAAGAGGATGACAAACAAGAAGAAGAATGAGGAGGAGGAGGAGAAGAAGAAGAAGAAAGTCTAGAAGAAGAAGAACAAGAACAAGGGGAAGGAGAAGCAAAAGAAGAAGAAGAAGAAGAGGAAGAAGAAGAAGGAGAAGAAGAAGAAGAAGAAGAAGAAGACAAGGAAGAAGGGGAGGAAGAAGAAGAAAAAGAGGTGGAGGAGCAAGAAGAATAACAAGCAAAAGAAGAAGAGGAATAGGAGGAAGAAGAAGGAGAAGAAGAAGAAGAAGAAGAAGTGGAAGAAGAAGAAGAAGAAGATGAAGAAAAGTAAGAAGACGAAAAAGAAAAGGAAGAGGAAGAAAAAATAGAAGAAGAAGAAGAAAAAAAAAAGAATAAGTAGAAGAAGAAGAAGAGAGGAAGAAGGAGAAGAAGAAGAAAATCAAGAAGAAGAAGAAGAAGAAGAAGAATGAAAAGAAGAAGTAGAAGTAGAAGAAGGAGAAATAGAAGAAGGAAAAGAAGAAGAAGAAAAGAAGAAGAAAAAAGAACAAGAAGGAGAAGAAGAAGAAGAAAAATAAGAAAAAGTAGAAGAAAAAGAAGAAGAATAAGAAGAAAAAGAAGAAAGAAAAGAAGATAAGAAGAAGGCGAATAATAATAATAATAAAAATAATAATAAAAAGGAGAAGAAGAAGAAGAAGACGAAGAAGAAGGAGAAGAAGAAGTGGTGGAAGGAGAGGAGGAAGAAGGAGGAGAAGAAGAAGAATAATAAGAAGAAGAAGAAGAAGAAGGAAAAGAAGAAGAAGAGAAGTTAAAGGTTAAGAAGAAGTAAAAGAAGAAGATGAAAATGAAAAGCAGGCGAAGAGGAAGAAGAAGAAAAAGAAGAAGAAGAAGAGAAAGAAGGAGAAGAAGAACAAGAATAATAATAAGAGGAAGAAGAAATAGAAGTAGTAGAAGAAGAAGTAGAAGAAAATGAAGGCAAAGAAGAAATAGAAGGAGAATAAGAAGAAGAAGTAGCATTAGTAGAAGAAGAAGAAGAAGAAGAAGAAGGAGAGAAAGAAGAACGAGAAGATGAAGAGGAAGAAGAAGAAGTACAAGTGGAAGAGGAAGAAGGGGATGAAGAAGAAGAAGGGCAAGATGAGGTAGGAAACGAAGAAGAAGTAGAAGAGGAAGAAGAAGAAGAAGAAGAAGACAAAGTAAAAGAAGATGCAGAAGAAGAATAAGAAGAAGAAGAAGAAGAAGAATAAGAGTTAGAAGAAGAAGAAGAAGAAGAAGAAGAAGTAGAAGAAGTGGAAGAAGATGTAGAAGAAGAAGATGATGATGATAAAGAAGAAGAAGAAGAACAAGAAGAAAATGAGAGGAAGAGGAAGAAGAAGAAGAAGAAAAAGAAGAAGAAGAGAAAGAGGAAGAAGAAGAAGAAGAAGAAGAAAAAGGAGAAGAAGAAGGAGAAGGGGAAGGAGAAGCAAAAGAAGAAGAAGAGGAAGAGGAAGAAGAAGAAGAAGAAGAAGAAGAAGAGGTTGAGGAGGTAGAAGACGAAGTAAAAAAAGAAGAAGAGGAATAGGAAGAAGAAGAAGAAGAAGAAGTGAAAGAAGAAGAAGAAGAAGAAGAAGAATAGGCAAAAGAAGAAGAAGAAGAAGAGGATGAAGTAGAACAAGAAGAACCACAAGGAAAAGGAAAATTAGAAGAAGAAAAAGGATGAGAAGAAGAAGAAGTAGAAGAAGTGGAAGAAGAACAAAATAAAATGAAGAAAAAGAGGAGGAGGAAGAAGAAGAAGAAGAGGAAGAAGAAGATCAAGAAGAAGAAGAAGAAGAAGAAGATGAAAAACAAAAAGAAGAAGGAGAAGGAGAAGAAGAAGATGAAGAAGAAGATGAAGAAAAAGGAAAGTAAAAGTAGAACAAGAAGAATAAGAAGAAAAAGAAGAAGAAGAAGAACAAGAACAAGAACAAGCATAAGAAGAAGAAGATGCAGAAAAGAAGGAGAAGAAGAAGAAGAAGAAGTAGCAGTAAAAGAAGAAGAAGAGGAAGTAGAGGAAGTAGAAGAAGAAGAAGAATATGCAAAAGAAGAAGAAGAAGAAGAAGAAGAAGAGGAAGCAAAAGAAGAAGAAGAAGAAGAAGAAGAAGAAGAAGATGAAGAAGAAAAAGAAGAAATAGAAGAAGAACATGAGAAAGAAGTAGAAGAAGAAGAAGAAGTGTATGATGTAGAGGAAGTAAGAGAAGAAGAATAAGGAAAAGAAATAGAAGAAGTAGAAGAGGAAGAAGGAGAAGAAGTAGAAGTTGAGGAGGTACACTAAAGTGATTAAGAAGAAGAACATGATGATGAAAAAGTAGAAGAAGAGGAAGAAGAGGAGGAAGAAGAAGGAGAAGAAGAGGAAGAAGAAGAAGAAGAAGAAGAAGAAGCAGAAGAACAAGAAGTCAAAGAAGAAGTGGAAGAAGAAGAAGAAAAAGAAGAAATAACAGAAGAAGAAGAAGAAGAAGAAGAATAAGTTAAAGAAGAAGAAGAAGATGAATAAGAAGAAGAAGAGGAATTCAAAAAAGAAGAAGAAAAAAAGGAGTAGATGAAGTAGTAGTAGTAGAAGAAGAAGAAGAGGAAGAAGAAAATGTAGAAGAACAAGAAGTAGAAGAAGGAGAAAATAAAGAAGAAGATGAGGAAGAAGAAGAAGAAGAAGAGGAGGAGGAAGAAGAAGAAGAAGTGGAAGAAGAAGAAGAAGATGAAGAAAAATTGGAATAGGAAGAACAAGAAGAAGAAGAAATTAAAGAAGAAAATGAAGAAGAAGAAGAAGAAAAATTGGAAGAGGAAGAAGAAAAGAAGAAAAGGAATAAGAAAAGGAGTAAGAATAAGGAGAAGAACATGAAGAAGGAGGAGAACCAGAAGAAGTAGAAGACAAAGAAGAGGAGGAAGAAGGAGAAGAAGAAAGGGATGGAGGAGGAGTTGATTAACATGAAGAAAAAGAAGAAAAACAGGAAGAGGAAATTAAAGAAGAAGAAGAAGAAGTAGAAGAAGAAGTAGAAGAAGAAGAAGTGGAGGAAGAAGAAGTAGAAGAAGAAGAAGAAAAGGAAGAAAGGAGAAGAAGGAGAAGAAGGAGAAGAAGAAGAAGAAAAAGAAGACGCCAAGAAGAAGAAGAAGAAAAGAAGAAGAAAAGAAGACGAAAAAAAAGAAGTAGAACCAGAAGAAGTAGAAGAACAAGAAAAATAAGAAGAAGAAGAAGAGGCATAAGAAGAAGAAGAAGAAGAAGAAGAAGAGGAAGTAGAAAAAGAAGAAGAACAAAATGAAGAAGAAAAAGATGATGAAGAAGAAGAATGAGGAGAAGTAGTAGAAGAAGAAGAAAAAGAAGAAGAACAATAATAAGAGGAAGAAGATAAAGAATGAAAATAAGAAGAAGAAGAAAAAGAAGTAGGAGGTGAACAAGTAGGAGAGGAGTGAGAAGAAGTAGAAGAAAAAGAAGAAGAAAAAGAAGAAGAAGAAGAAGAAGAAAGGAAAGGATAAGAACAAGAAGAAGAAGTCAAAGAAGAAGAAGTCAAAGAAGAAGAAGAATGAGAAAAGGATGAAGAAGAACGGGAAGAAGAATAATAAGAAGAAGAAGAGAAAAAAAAGTGGAAGAAGAGGAAGAAGAGGAGGAGGAGGTAAAGGATAATGAAGATGAAGAAGTTGATGAAGAAAACAAAGAAGAAGAAGAAGATCAAGAAGTAGAAGGTGATGAAGAAGAAGAAGAAGATAATCAACATGAAGAAGATGAAGATAAAAAGAAGAAACTGGCAAGGAAGAAGAAGAAGAAGAAGAAGACGGAGGAGGAGAAGAACAAGAAGTAGAAAAAGAAGTAGAAAAACATCTAAAAGAAGAAGAAGAATAATAAAAATAGGAAAAGAAGAAGAAGAAGTAGAAGTGGAAGAAGAAGGAAAAGATGATGATGATGAAGAAGAAGAATAAGAATAAGAAGAGGAACAAGAAGAAGAAGAAGAAGAAGAAGAGGAAGAAGAAGAAGAAGAAGTATAAGATGAAGAAGAATAAGAAGAAATGGTGGAAAAAGAAAGAGAAGAAGAGGAAGTAGAAGAAGGAGAAAAAGAAGAAGGAAAAGTGAGAGAAGGAAAAGAAGAAGAAGAAGAGGAAGAAAAAGAAGAAGAAGACGAAGAAAGAGAGGAAGAAGAAAAGGAAGGAGAAGAAGAATTAGAAGAAGAAGTAGAAAGGGATGAAGTAGAAGAAGAAGGGAATGAAGAAGAAGAAGAGGGAGAGAGAGAAGGAGAAGAAGAAGAAGAAAAAGAAGAAGAATAAGAAGATGGTGATGAAGAGGAAGAAGAAGAAGAAAAACAAAAAGAAGAAGGAGAAGGAGAAGAAGAAGAAGAAGAAAAAAAGAAAAGTAGAAGTAGAAGGGGAAGAAGAAGAAGATGATGAAGAAGAAGAAAAAGAACAAGAAGAAGAAGATGCAAAAAAAGAACGAGAAGAAGAAAAAAAAAGTAGTTGTAAAAGAAGAAGAAGAGGAAGTAGAGGAAGCAAAAGAAGAAGGGGATGCGGACGAAGAAGATCAAGAAAAAGAAGAAGAAGAAGAAGAAGAAGAAGAAGAAGAAAAAGAAGAAATAGAAGAAGAAGAAGAAGAGGAAGAGTAAGAAGAACATGAGGAAGAAGAAGAAAAGGAAGAAGTATAAGATGAAGAAGAAGTAGAAGAAGAAGAAGAAGGAAAAGAAATAGAAGAAGAAGTAGAAGAGGAAGAAGGAGAAAAAGTTGAAGTGGAGGAGGTAGATTAAAGTGAAGAAGAAGAAGAAGAACAAGATGATGAAAAAGAAGAAGAGGAAGAAGAGGAAGAAAAAGAAGAAGGAGAAGAAGAGAAAGAAGAAGAAGAAGAAGTAGTAGTAGAACAAGAAGAAGGAGAAAAAGGAGAAGAAGAAGATGAAGAAGAAGAGGAAGAAGAAAATGTTGAAGAAGAAGAAGAAGTAGGAGAAAATAAAGAAGATGATGAGG
>JAIUJO010003085.1:2500-5000 GCA_023846275.1 Vanilla planifolia | reverse complement strand
ATGAAGAAGAGTTAGAAGAAGGAGATGTAGAAGAAGAAGAAGAAGAAGAAGAGAAAGAAGAAGTGAAAGAAGAAGAACAAGAACAAGAAGTATAAGAAGAAGAAGAAGAAGAAGAAGAGGAAGAAGAAGCTAAAGAAGAAGAAGAAGAAGAAGTAGAAGAAGACAAAGAAGAAGAAGAAGAAGAGGAAGAACGAAGAAGAAGAAGAAGTAGAGGAAGAAGAAGAAGAAGAAGAAGAAGAAGGAGAAGAAGAACAAGATGAAGAAGGTGAAGTAGTAGGACTTGAATAATGAGAAGAAGAACAATAATAAGAAGAAGAAGAGGTTTGAGGTGTAGAAGAAGAAGAAGAAGAAGAAAAGGAAGAAGAAAGGATGAAGTAGAAGAAGGAAAAGAATAAAAAGAGAAGAAGAAGAAGAAGAGGAAGAAGAAGTAGAACAAGAAGAAGAAGAAGTTTAAGAAGAAGAAGAGGAAGAATAAGAAGAAGAAGAAGGAGAGGAGAAGGAGGAGAAGAAGAAAAAGAAGAAGAAGAAGAACAATAAGAGGATGAGGAAGCAGAAGAACAACAAAAAGAAGATAATGAAGAAGAAGAAGAAGAAGAAGAAGAAAAAGAAGAAGAAGAAGAATTGGGAGAAGAAGAAGAACAAGAAGAGGAAGAAGAAGAAGATATATGAGGAAGAGGAAGACGAAGAAGAATAAGAAAGAAGAAGAAGAGGAACAAGAAGAAGAAGAAGAGGAAGAAGAAGAACTAGAAGAAGAAAAGAAGACGAATTTGAAGAAGAAGAGGAAGAAGACGAAGATGAAAAAGAAGATGAGGAAGAAGACGAAGAAGAAGAAGCGAATAAGGGAAAAAAGTCGAAAAAGTAGAATAAGAAGAACAAGAAGAAGAACAGGACAACGACGAAGAAGAAGTGGAAGAAGAAAAAGAAGAAGAAGAAGAAGAAGAAGAAAAAGAAGAAGAAGAAGAAAGAAGAAGAATAAGAAAGAAGAGGAAGAAGAAGAAGAAGAAGAAGAAAGAAGAAGAAGAAGAGGAGGAAGAATCAGAGGAAGATAATAATGATAATGAAGAGGAGGAAGAAGAAGAAGAGGAAGAGAAAGATCAAGAACAAGAAGAAGATGAAGACGGGGAAGAGGAAGAGGAAGAAGAAAAAGTAGAAAAAGAAAAAGAGGAGGCGGAAGAAGCAGAGGAGTAAAAAGGAGAAAAAGAAGAAGAAGAAAAAGAAAAAGATGAAGAAGGAGAAGAAGATGATTATGATGATGATGATGATGGTGATGATGATGATGAGGAAGAATTGGTGGAAGAAGGAGAAGCAAAAGAAGAAGTAGAAGAAGAAGAATTAGAAGAAGAAGATGAAGAAGAGGAAGAAGAACAAGAAGAAGAGGAAGAAGAAGGACAAGACAAAAAAGAAGAAGAAAAAGAAGAAGAAGAAGAAGTAGAAGAAGAGGAGGAGGAGAAAGAAGAAGAAGAAGAAGAAGAAAAAGAAGAAGAAGATTAAGAACAATTAGAAGATAAAGAAGAAGAAGAAGAAGCAGAATAAGAAGAAGAAGAAGAAGAAGTAGAAGAAGAAGAAGAAGTTTAAGTTGAAGAAGAGGAAGAAGAAAACGAAGCAGATGAAAAGGAAGAAGAAGTATAAGAATAAGAAGAAGAAGAAGAAGAAGAAGAAGAAGAAGAATCAGAAGAAGAAGAAGGAGGAGAAGAAAAAGGAGAAGAAAAAGTAGAAGAAGCAAAAGAAGGAGAAGAAGAACAAGAAGTAAAAGAAGAAGAATAAGAACGAGAAGAAAAAGAAGATGTACAAGTATAAGAAGAAATAGAAAAAGAAGAAGTAGAAGGAGAAGAAGAAGCAAAAGAAGAAGAAGAAGAAGAAGTAGAAAAAGAAGAAGAAGGAGAGGAAGAAGAAGTAGAAGATGAAGAAGAAGAATAAGAAGAAGTGGAAGAAGAAGAAGAAGAAGTTGACGATGAATTAGAAGAAGAAGAAGATAAAGAAGAAGAAAAAGTAGCACAAGAAGAATAAGTAGAAGAATAGAAGAAGAAGAAGAAGATAAAAAAGAACAAGAAATAGAAAAAGAAGAAGAAGAATAGTAAGAAGAAGAAGTAGTAGTAGTAGAAGAAGAGGAAGAGGAAGAAGGTGAAGAAGAAGAGGAGGAAGTGGAGGAAGAAGAAGTTGAAAAAGATGAAGATGAAGAAGTGGAAGAAGATGAAGAAGAAGAAGAGGAAGAGGAAGTAGAAGAAGAAAAAAGAAGAAGAAGAAGAAGAAGATGATGATGATGAGCAAGACGAAGTGGAAGAAGAAGTAGAAGAAGAAAAGGAAGAAGAAGAACAAGAAGAAGAAGAAAAGGAAGAAGAGTTAGAAGAAGAGCAAGAGGTGGGGGAAGAAATAGAAGAAGAAGAAGAAGAAGAAAAAGAAGAGGTAGTAGAAGATTTTGATGATGACGATGAAAAAGTTGAAGAAGAAGAAGAAGAAGAGGAAGTGGAAGAAGAAGAAGAAGAAGAAGAAGAAGAAGAAG
>JAIUJO010002647.1:22500-25000 GCA_023846275.1 Vanilla planifolia | reverse complement strand
GAAGATGTGGAAGAAGAATAAGAGTAAGCAAAAGAAGAGGAAGAAGAAGAAGAAAAAAAAGAAGTAGAAGAAGAAGAAGATAAAAAAAGAAGAAGAAGAATAAGAAGAAGAAGAAGAATCAGAAGAAGAAGTAGAAGAAGTAGAAGAAGAAGCAGATGAAGAACAAGAAGAAGAAGCAGATGCAGAAGAAGCGGAAGAAGTAGGAGAAGAAGCAAAACAAGAAGCAGAAGCAGAAGAAGAAGAAGAAGAAGAAGAAGAAGAAGAAGAAGCAGAAGAAAAAGAAGTAGTAGAAGAAGAAGAAGAAGAAGAAGAAGAAAAAGAAGGTGAAGAGGATGAAGAAGAAGAAAAAGAAGAGAAAAAGGAAAAAGAGGAAGCAAAAGAAGTAGATGAAGTGAAAGTAGAAGTAGAGGAAGAAGAAGAAGAAGAAGGAAAAGAAGAAGGAAAAGAAGAAGGAAAAGAAGAAGAAGCTGAAGAAGAAGAAGAAGAAGAAGAAGAAGGAGCAGAAGTAGTAGAAGAAGATGATGATGATGATGAGGATCAAGAAGAAGAAGAAGAAGATGATAATGATGATGAAGAAGAAGAAGAAAAAGAACATGAAGTAGAAGAAGAAGAAGAAGAAGAAGAAGAAGAAGAAGAATGAGAAGCTAAAAAAGAAGAATAAGAAGAAGAAGGAGGAGAAGAAGAAGAAGAAGAAGAAGAAGAATAAGATGAAGAATAAGAAGAAGAAGTAGAAAAAGGAGAAGAAAAAGAAGAAGTTGGAGAAGGAGAAGAAGAAGATGAAGAAGAGCAAGACAAAGAAGAAGAAGAAAAAGAAGAAGATGATGATGAAGAAGAAGAGAAAAAATAAGAACAAGAAGATGAAGAAGAAGAAGAAGAAGAAGAAGAGGAAGAAGTAACAGAAGAAGAAGAAGAAGAAGAAGGAGATGGTAGAAGAAAGAAGAAGAAGAAGAAGGAGAAGAAGGAGAAGAAGAAGAAGAAGAAGAAGAAGAAGAAGCAGAAGATGAAGAAGAAGAGAAGTAGAAGAAGTAAAAGAAAAAGAAGTAGAAGAAGAGGAAGTAGGGGAGGAAGAAGTAGAGGACAAAGAAGCGCTAGAAGAAAAGTAAGAAGAAGAAGAAGAATAAGAAGAAAAAGTTGTAGAAGAAGATGATGAAGAAGAAGAAGAAGAAAAAGAAGAACAAGAAGAAAAAGAGAAGGAAAAGATGATGGAGAAGGTGGAGAAGAAGATGAAGAAGAAGAAGAATTGGAAGAAGATTAAGAAGAAGAAGAAGAAGATGAAGAAGAAGAAGAAAAAGAAGAAGAATAAGAAGGCCAAGAGAAGGAAAAGAAGATGAAGAAAGTGGAGAAGAAGATGACGAAGAAGAAGAATAGGAAGAAGACTAAGTAGAAGAAGTAGAAGAAAAAGAAGAAGATGAAGAAGAAGTAGAAGAAGCAGAAGAAGAAGAAGAAGAAGAGGAAGAAGAAGAAAATAAAGTAGAAAAAGAAAAGAAGAAGAAGTTGAAGAAGAAGAAGAAGAAGAAGAAGAAGAAGATGAAGAAGAAGAAGAGGGAGAATAAGAAGAAGAAGAAGAAGAAGAGGAGGAAGTAGAAGTAAAAGAAGAAGAAGAAGAAGAAGAAGAAGGAAAAAGAAAGAAGAAGAAGAAGAAGAGAAAGGAGTAGAAGAAGAAGAAGAAGAAGATGAAGAAGAAGAAGCAGAAAAAGGCGAAGAAGAAAATGAAGGAGGAGAAGAAGAGGAGAAGAAGAAGAAGAAGAAGAAGAAGAAGAAGAAGACGATGAAGAAGCAGAAGAAGAAGAAGAAGAAGAGCAAGCAAGAAAGGAGAAGAACCAGAAGAAGAAGAAGAAGAAGAAGAAGAAGAAGAAGAAGAAGAAGAAGGAGAAGGAGCAGAAGAAGAAAGAGAAGAAGAAGATAAAGAAGAAGAAGAAGAAGAAGAAGAAGAAGAAGAAGAAGATGGTGAAGGAGAAGAAGAAGAAGGTATAGAAGAAGAAGAAGAAAACAAAGAAGGAGAGGATGAAGAAAGAGAAGAAGAAGAAGAAGAAGAAGGAAAAGAAAAAGAAGAAGAAGAGATAGAAGAAGCAGAAGAAGAAGAAGAAGAAGAAGAAGAAGAAGAGGAAGAAGAAGAAAATAAAGTATAAAAGGAAAAGAAAAAGAAGTAGTAATAGAAGAAGATGAAGAAGAAGAAGAAGAAGAAGAAGAAGAAGATGAAGAAAAAGAAGATGGAGAATAAGAAGAAGAAGAAGATGAGAAGGAAGTAGAAGTAGAAAAAGAAGGAAGAAGAAGAAGAAGAAGAAGAAGAAGAAGAAGAAGAAGATGAAGAAGAAGAAGTAGAAAAAGACGAAGAAGAACATGGAGGAGAAGAAGAGGAGGAAGAAGAAGGAGAAGAAGAAGAAGAAGAAGAAAACGATGAAGAAGCAGAAGAAGAAGAGCAATCAAAAAAAGAAGAAGAACAAGAAGAAGAAGAAGAAGAAGAAGAAGAAGAAGAAGAAGAAGAAGAAGAAGAAGAAGA
>JAIUJO010002647.1:7500-20000 GCA_023846275.1 Vanilla planifolia | reverse complement strand
CATACATTTTTCATTTTTAATACCTTTTATTAAAAAAATATTATTTAAATATATATTTTTTATTTGTTATATTTTTATTTAAAAATATATGGCTTATCATGAACAAAAGGAGATCAGTAGGTCACCCTTATTAGCCAAGGTATAAATGTTTAATATTTTTGTTATAATGGGCTTCTTTAGAGTGAATTTTGTTTAGGTTTTAATTATAAGTTATGCATTTTTAAAAATGTTAAATTAGTGGTCGTTAAAGTACCTTGGAGTGTTTATTAATCTTAATGGATCTAAGGCATAAATATCAAATTTATAAATATTTTATTTTTTTATGGAGTAAAATATTTGCTTGTTTGCTTTTAAACATAAGGAACATCTGTTCACTTTTCAAATCAAATCTTGCTTAAGAATCTAAATTATTCAATATTTTCCTTGATTTAGAAAACATATTGGATTCCACTTTTCAATCACTTAGTCCTTTCCATTGTTAAATCTCACTTTTGTAATTTTGCCCAATTTCATTTTGGTTAAATCAGGAAAATTAAATTATCAAAAATAATTTTATTCTAGTAATATATGTATTTCCTTTTCCAACCCCCAAGCGTGACAAAAGTGCAATACACTTGGGTCGATCAAGCTTGACTGGCCTAGGATGACTTGGGTGTGAAGACAACTATAGCCAAGTATTATCTAGCTCTATCTTGGTCATAGTGAGTCTCGAACCTAGATGGGGTGAGGCTGATGAAGGATTGAGTCAGACAGAACTTGAATAAATGTGCAACTTGTTGGGACCCCGCTTATGCTAAATTAATAAGATAGGAGAGGCCTAGGTCTTTATATCCCTAGCACACTAGTGAGAGCCAACCACTTTTAGCTCACTTTACAAGTGTGATAAAAACACATTTCATATTCGACCTTATGAGACTAAAACATTTTCACATGTCCAACACCTTAGTGCCTAAGAGTGCATGAATTTTAACTATCCAATCTTTGATTACATGGTGAATATTTTACTAGAGAGTAAATGATGATTCAAGACTTAGGTCATATGGTAGAAATCTAATATGATTTAGTTAAACTATTTGCATTTTTTTGCAATATTAGTTAAACTACCATTAAATTTAATAGCTCATATCTCATTATTTTGATTCCCATGACTGAGATCACTTTAGCATTTACTATTGATGAACCAAATAATGTAGATGTGATACAATGTGACCAATTGCCCTGGATCTAATCCCCCAATATCCAACCATAAAAAATTCTTCTACATTTTTAATTGTTGATTTGAAAGGCCACAACTTCTCTAATCAGATCCAAAGGCTATAGTCAAATCGACTTAATGACAAATTCCAAAGCTAATATCTGGTGGTAGCTTATAAAATCTCTTCTTCAAGGTTTTGTAATAGTTATGATCAGACCATTTTTTATAAAGACCAAGCCATTATAAATAAATAGGCTAATGAAGTTTAAGAAAATATTCAGAGTTTATCACATTATTCCACTAATACAAAATCTCTTGATAACACACTACAATTTAATATTACTCAAAATTTAGAACTCTTTCGATTATTCCAAGTACTTCTAAGCTATCATTTTTTCACATGTCTACATAACTTTAGCTTTGCTGTACCTTTCTTTATTAATCAAGTATAAGAAGTTTCACATTTTATTCAAATGTTTTACTTGTTTTTATTTTTCCTTTACATTATGTGGCCCAACATTTGCAAATGACCAAGTTTTTTTCATAAAAAAAGAGCTTGAGTTGAGCTCACAAATTCCTTGGTTATAATTGATTCCATAAAAGCTAATATGTTCTAAAGCCAAATGTGACAAAAGATATGAAGTTGTAATTTTCATAATAGTACTATTGTTCTTGACCACGATTAGGGGTGGACATAGTTTCTACATCTAAATGAACCACTTAAACATTTTGGTAAACTTTTTTGACTTTTATATTAATTGTTTTTCTTAATCACAACAAATAAAAGTTATATATATCAATTTGAATATCAAGGCCTTTTAGGAAATAAAATAATTTGTATAATGATGTTTTTAAAAATAAATACAGTTAAAACAAATAGCAAAAATATTTTAAAACCAATAATTCACAATCCTTAAATGGAATTCACATAGAGTCATTTTACTTGAAAGTGAATATGATGGATAATTCATTATCATTGCAAAATTAAAGCTAAAAAATATAAATTAATCATGTAAGTGTGCTAATTTTTAAGGAGTTTAGATAAACATGGCTTGATTATGCACTATTCAACTTTTAAAATTAAAAATCAAGAAGTGTGAAATTTATTTTATCCCAATCATGACCACTATTATGCATTTGCAAAGTTTATAAAATTAGTCAATTGTTTCACTTAGAAATTAGCTAAATTTAGATGTATAATAATTAAATTCATTGACTTTATCATTTGAGTGGACTAATCCAAGGATAAGATTCTCCTTCCTTATGCCTTATGATTCCTCTACCTCTTCTTTCTCATGCCACACTTTTTCTCCTCTTTTTCTTGGTTAGTCATACGGGATAGGAGTAAGTCTTTAGTTTCTATGCTAGTTAAGTAATGCATCATATATATAAAAGACCATAAATCCTTAATCAATATTAATAGGATCATTGACTATTATTAGGCCATGCTAATGAAATGGCCCAAATCAATTAACCTTAATGTAAGCTCCTCCATTGAGGTTGTCTCAAAATTTAGGTGTAGGGCACCATAATTCTAATAGCAGAGATTAAAAGCAACAAAAATAAACATCTAGTTTTTTATGTTCTCCATATCATACTTGTAAGTACTTTGTAATATATACTACACTAATGTCCCTTTATCAGTTATTAATTCCTATCATCTTAACTATACCACTCTATTATTTGTGCATGATAATACACTATCCACAAATTTCTTATTGAATTCATGTTGCAACTTCTTATGGGATAATTTATTTTTCATAAAAATTCTAATACAAACATTTAGTTGCAAAAAATTTCAAGGCATTCTTAATAAATTGGTTATCTTTTTTTGTAATCAGATTCCTCATTTAAGAACATGTACCAGAAGGAACAAAAAAATAGTTAATGAACAAAACTCTTTTTAAAACACCACATAATTGCTCACTTTTTGATACTTTGCTGAATGATGACTACATAAATAATATAGTATTATCACATTGAAGATAAATTTTGTAAAATTGCTTATTTTTAAAAGTATATATAGGAAAGCTAGGATCATATATGTATGATAATAAGAAAAAATAAATATTCTAAGTTGAAACATTAACATGAAATGAGTTGAGGATTGTGTACTACTATTGCCACAACGGTATTGACATGATAAAGCATAGAGAAGCACTAGATATAGGGAATCATTTGGTTATGATGTGAGAATTAGTATGTCAGTTCATCATACCAATACAAATTTGCTTTTCATACAATTATGACAAGTGTTGTTAGTAGTTAGGAAATATTTAGCACATCATATAATACAATAGCAGCTAAATTACTAGCATATTATGGAGAATAAGAATAAATTAAGTTATTTTATTTGAGTTAATTTTTATCATAGCCATTCGATAAGTGTTTTTGATCTAAGAAATAGAAACAACTTGGATAGAGATGGTTAAGGGAAACTAAATTTAAGAGAAACACAAACATTGGAATGCATGAGACCTTAAGAGAAAGATAACATGATATTTCCTAATTGTTTTAGGAATATATCTAAGAATTTAAGGATTACTTTTTTGGCTAGATAAGTTCTTAATATATAATAAGGCTAGAAATTATATCACCATCTATTCATGAATTCTCATAAGACCACCTTCTTGAGAAAAGCTTAGGGAAACAAAGTTAGCAATAGTTGAAGAAAAGTGGGATATGAAGCTTACTTCAAGAACAAGACAATATGCCCATTTTATGTTGGCATTTAGTTAGTTTATAGGGTAGAGAACCCTTTATTTATCATAAAAACAAGAAAGCATAAGGATAATAACAACTAGATAAATATCTACCATGCATGTAAATAACATTTGGACTAAAGATCTATTTCTCTTTGCACTTGAAGCTAAGATCTTACATGTTGATCTTTTCCTATCATGAAAGTTATTGAGTCATGATTTTTCCATTTTATAGTTAAAATGCATGTTCATCTTTACTTAAAGTTTCCTTCTAAATAAAACATGTATTTTACTAATTTAAGTAATTTGAAATTGTGTAACATGCATGACTATGTCTCTATGATGTTTTTGTGAAATTGTTCTTGCAATTTAAATGAAGACATTGAATTGTTGGAATTATTTTTTGTTCGAATGGGAAGCAACTATTTGGCCAAAACATGTTATGCAAATATGAGTTATTTCATTGCTCTCCATGATGAAATTGAGATCTTAAATGTCTAAATTATTCATGATGTTCCTATTTTAGAGGTTGAATGCAGCTTTTTATTATGTGACTTTCTCGAAAGAATTAAATTTTTATGAACCAAAAAATGGGCCTTGATTTCTCATGAAAGCCAAACTTTTATGGGGTGATTACTCCCACAAAAAAATTAGGCTTCCAATGAAATGCAATTTCAATGTTGAAATTTTTATTTTTATAATTTGGAGCACTTGTATTAGTTGAGTAAAGTAAATTGATATTGTCATTTTGATTGTAATATGAAATTCATGCTAGACATATTTCTAGAATTTCAATGCTATAAAGTTTTCAATTAAGGACTACTTTAAGAAAATCATGAGTAAATACATGTATTGTCATGATTAAAATATTGTTGCTTTATGTCATATTAATATCAAGAATGAACATGAAGATATGATTTGACTTTTTGTTTTGAATGTTGCTATTGCAAGCCTTGTGATTATGCTAATTATGATAAAAGCTAGAAATTACCATGCAAATGTCTAGACTAGAAAGCTTGATGGGATTTGGTAGACAATAAAGGAAGCTTAAAGTTTAACCTTTTTGTGTTCAATCAAGAAGCAATAAGGAATTAAAAATTAAAAAGGCTAACAAAATTTTTTAGATAACTCAAACTAATTGAAGGGGCCAATTGTGGTTGCCAAAGGGAACCTAATGATTGGTATTGGATTGTTGAGGATTTAAAGCTTAAATTAATTAAGAATAAAATCTCAATTTTCTTTGCTAAAAATTTGACTTTTTAGGATTTTAAAGTCAAAAACCTAATGTTTGAGTTTAAACCCTAGATAACAAAAAAGATAGAAGTTTAGATTGTACTAAGGATATGAAGTAATTGCTAAGACCTTATGAACACCATGTTTAGGGCAATGATTTGATGAGGTCTTAAACTAAACCATGGATCAATGCTAGCTGAAATAGAGAGCTCAGGATTTGTCTTAGAAGAGGTCTGAAGAGAGGGCAAAGGGGCTGAAGGTTCTACTAAATTCTGGTGAAACAATAATTTAGTTTGGATTGTTATTTAATAACATGAGTTGCCCTAAATGTGTCCCTTATGCCATGGATTAGTGACCTAGAGGTAGTTTGGGAGGCATATGGGACTCATGAGAGCCCTTTTCGATGGGAGTGGTGGTTCAAGTTTTTTTACGTGGCTTATTAATGTAGGTCATGTCAAACAAGGATTCAAAAAAGGGCCTTTACTTTAAGTAATTCATAAAGACTTTTTAGCTTGAGAGAGTGATCAATTGATGCTTTTTATAGTCTAGAAGATTTTAGAATAGGTGGTTCACAAGTAGGCTAATTAGGACTTGCTGGAAACCCTAAGTCAGCCTAGGTAGCTTTTAGGATTTTGAGAAGACTCTAGATGATCTTGATAACTGATTAAGGTTTTATAGAAAGCTCTAAGCTTATCTTACTTGATATGTTATAGTTATTGGAAACAACTAATGAACCCCTAAACATTGGATGATGAAAGTATATAGAATGATGTTACTTCAAAAAGAAAGTCTACATTTGTGATGGCATAGGTTAGCATGCAGTCATACCCAAAAGATAGCCCACAATCAAAAGTTAGGTTAGTTAGATATACTAGATAATAAAAGCCTTACCAAATTGTTTTTTTATTTAAGAACAATATGGTTATTTAAGATCAATAGAAGATCGTGGACATGATCGTCATATAGTCTAAGGTGCCATGATTTTTTTTTTATTTACAAAGTCCTAGATAAGTAGTCATGTGAATGATAGAGCCTTGATAGTGGCCTTTTAGATCATGTGAAAAGAGGTATAGTGCTGCTAAGTGCCACTAATCAATAAGACATCCTAAGAGACAATAGTGGTAGTCACCTAATAATGTTCTATATAGTTATGGGAGCTCCAAATGACCAATATGGCAACCCCAATTCATTTTATTTGTATATTGAAGTGGCACATTAGTGATGAGATAGGAGTTTAGAACATGCACAAAGGACATCATAGGTATGAAGGGAGTGCTAGAAAATTGGTAAGTCATTGAACATCAATTATGTTACACCTTGTGATTAAGATGCCAAATAGACTCCTAACACTCTGATGAGCATTGGATGGGACCCATGATTATGGATCTATGCTTTTGACTAGCTTTGTTTGTTGAGATATCTTTTGTCATATCATTGGATATACCAATAATTTTATTTTGCTTGATATTTTTTATATTATTACATTATTTTTTCCAATTCATGTTGAGGATTCCTAATTGAGCAAGGTTGTCTCCCCTCTCTTAGGGTCAATACTTTAGAAGATTATTAATTATTTGGCATTTTGTGATGTTATATTTTTCAATTCAATCATGACAACATCATTTGCAATTGTTGGACATTGGATTATATGAAGGTATTGCGATGGACCTTAAAGTCTTTATTTTAAAATTTCATATGATAGACTTTGAATTTTGGATAGCTTATTGATCAAGCAATGATTTCTTTGATACCATGGATTTGTATAGATAAGGTTTATTACAAGTATCCAACTTTCCCTTCATGTCATGGACAAGTTAGTACATACTTGCAAGTTAGATAACATAGAGTGAACTAGTTCTTGAGTTAACTAAGGGTGACTTGTTGGTCTAGAAGAAAAGTTCAACTTGGGAGGCACATTACAAGAATGATGATTAGATTGGGAGATTCCTACTATTAATTTTAATGTCATGCCTCAGGAGTTAATTGTTGAAAGAAAATACTAGTGCTAGTTGCTTGCAAAAATAAAGAAAACAATGTTATTAAAATGGTTGTCTCAAGTTATTTATGTTGCGAACTTTCGTAAGTTTTTATCATCAATTAGCTTCCTTAATAATTCCCCCTATGAAATACAATATGATTAAATTGTTATTACTTTATTAACAACTTTGTTTCTTATTATTTTATGATTAGATTGTCTAAATTCTTTTTGAATTTATTGTGAAAAGATTCCTTAAAGTATATTTTTTTCATATTTGACATTAACCTCCCTTTCTTGGAAAATTGTATACACAATATTGAATATCACTTTTACAAAAAATTAAGCAATTAGAACAATCTATTTAAAAATGAGAGTGTAAATGAAGTTATAACATAATAGCAAAGCTTTTTAGAAGCTACAAAATTTGCTTTTGTAGTTCTTAACAATCATATTCCATAGATGGATAGAAATTAGTTACTATGTGTGAACTATCAGCTATAAACTTATCCATGCTAAACTATTAGTTTCTAATGTCAAGCATCAACAATGAGCACTATATGATGGCTAAAGTTAACATTTTCTCCAATAATAAACAAAGTATGCATACAAAGAGATTTTGGTGAGTCTCACACGAAGACAATGTTTTTTTGAATCCCTTGGTGCAATACAGCCTATGCATTATACGATACACTAAGCTTGCCATTCCACATGCATGAATGATGTTAAAGCTGGAAGTTCTGATCCCCTAACTTAATCATACTTGTCATTATTGTTGCCATTTGAACCATGTTCCTTTATCTAACTAGTCCACAAACTAATTGATGTCTATTTTTACCCTTATATGGATGTGAACAAATAAGATGCACCAATAAGAAAATGGTGCCTAGAAGCAAACATGCCAGCAACTTGTCTTTTAGTCCACTAACAATCCTTCATGCAAAATAATACCGAATAAAAGGATTAAGAAAATATGTATTAAACTAAGAACTAAGTATGTTAAACCTTTAACAAAACCATGGAAGCTAACAAATACTCATGTCTCTGTAATAAGTAGATAAATGACTATTTCAAACTAAAACATCATGTATTAGACTGCTAAGCACAAATGCAACTATAATGCATTAACTCTATCTCCCCTACTATAACTCTAAATGCCTTCACCAAACCCCTTAGACCTAAAAGTAATGGAAATGGTGTGTTGGGTAGTCTCATAAAGAATTCTCAAGGTATGCTATTTAAATTTCTAGTAGTAAAATTTATATAATGAGCATAAAGTAAAGTGTAACTTAATAGCATATGTTAACAAACTATAATATCATACAAAATGGCTTTAAACAACCCAACTTATCTAATTCAATGCTTAGGATATAACTAGAAAAGAACTGCATTAATCACTTCCTTCATAGCATAATTTTAAGAATATTAAGTCATCAAATAAATATCAAGACTTCACTAATCTTAAAAAATCTCACAATCTAATGATGTAGTAAATTGTTTAATTAATGTCCAACCACTACGTTGGAATTCCATTCATGCCTATAATGGTCGTAGACTTAAATCTCATACTCTAAAATACCATAGAACCCCATCATTACATAATCTGACACATTCATGTTCCTGCAAGAGTCCATAATAAGCAAGCAACACTTCAGCATGCTCGAGAGTCTAATTTGTAACTCAGAACTCTAGGTAGCCCAGCCATGAAAAATTTCACATCCATGACGCTATCTCTTTAACCATTCAAATTAGAGCTGCATAGTGGCACATACAACAAATCGAATGTGATATGGATTGTGTGGTGTAAGCAGCTAGTTATGATACTATTGACAACTCTAATCAATAAATATCCTTGAAGATAAATTAAGAGGGCATAGATTAAAATATATACTTTTCTATTGTATATGCAAAAAATACTAGAAATAAAAGGAAATCATTGTTCTAAGAAAACATTGGCATATTGTTGGGGACTTCATTGTCATTTCAAATGTAGGTGAATACATGGGCAAGGCCATCCAAAATGCAAACATAGTTAAAGGCTTTCAATCCTTCCTCAAGAATGCATAATTAAGTTAACTGCATGTACTTGAAAGCTTTTTAAATTAAAATAGAAAAAGGAGCATGGATATTATTTGGATGGGGCTAGATCGACTACTATGCATGAAAAAATGCCTTAAAATATTTGTTCTTTTATTAATTCATCATCTTAATAAGACAACCTCTGATCATGTCCAAATTCTCTTACAATTGTACTTTACCACCTCAAGAAAACCATACCAATTTAGATGTCTACACTTTTTATTAGCACCACTCATTCAATGAAGCAAAAACACATAATTGGGAGCTTCTTATAAAAGTATTAGTGAAGTACAAATTTGTGCTAAATTAAGAAGCCCAAAAATATTCCTTAAAAAATAGAATAACAAAAAAATTGGAAACATCATTGAAAATAATACAATTATAAAAGCTCGCAATCAGAAGTAGATTTAATTTATTAACGAGCTAAAGTTGTATTATACCAAAAATAGTTGGCAAGTGTTAAGTTGTTGAAGGAAGGAGACTCAAATTAAAAATATTCACTCACTAATGTTTTAATAAAGTGCATAGCTTTATATTAAAAAAAGAAAAAACAAGGTTGAAAATTTGATTAAATGTGAAGAATAGATAGCTAGATAAGCCATTCAAAACATTCAAAATCTATGATTAACCCTAAGAGGAAATTCTAACTTGAATGCAACTCAAATGTTCTAACAGCACTTGCCATGCCTATTAATAGAGTAGAAAATGAATCATTTACCCAACAAGTTACCAAAGAAGAGCTCAATAGTGTAATGGAAGGGCTTAAAGTTGATAGCATTATGTGTTTGGACTTATTAATTTGTCAATTATACAAAAACAGTTTGGACAAAATAATAAAAAATCTTGTACTGGCTACCCAAGATTTTTAATAAGGGAGCAATTCTACCATCCATAAATGCATATGTACCATACAAATTAAAAACTCATAAACTACATGACCATTTAAAAGACTTTAAGACAATATAATTGTACCACTTTGTTTGCAAGATCTTCACCAAAAATCCTTGCTAGTGGAATTAGAAAAATAATACAAGTGATAGTCTCCCTAGTATAGTTTACATTTATTAAAGAAAGAAAAGTTGCTAACAAATTTAAGTCATTGGAGTGATAAATCAATAAACAAATAGTGACAATTTGATGATCTTAATTGTGAATTTTTATTCAATGTATTGGAAATCTTTTGATTCCAGACTGATTTCATACATCTAGCTAAAAATTTCCTTCATTTTAGTAATTATTTGATCATTATTAACAGAATCCCATGTACATTTTTCAGTGCCACAAATGTGAAGTGAGGAC
This sequence comes from Vanilla planifolia, assembly GCA_023846275.1. Taxonomy (NCBI): domain Eukaryota; kingdom Viridiplantae; phylum Streptophyta; class Magnoliopsida; order Asparagales; family Orchidaceae; genus Vanilla; species Vanilla planifolia. The sequence goes on along the minus strand of JAIUJO010002647.1, from coordinate 9,517 downwards.
ACCCCATCTCACTTGCTTTATTAATAATGTTGCTGAGGCCATTGGTCATGGAATAAAGAACTTTTGTTCTTGTGGTAAAATGAATGACTTCTCAACTCCAAGATGTTGTACATTGATTACCTATTTCTCATTTGAGGGTGACACCATCATCTTAAATTTATAAGGAGATTATCTTTGAAATGGATATTTCGTACTTAATTGAAAAAATGTCATATTAAATAAATAATTATCGAAAATACATGTGCATTATGTTAGATAAATCCCATAACTAGAAGGTAAACAAAAGTCAGACCTTGAAAGGCTTTGTGAAATGATCTTTACCTTTGAAATATCTTAGAATCAAAGTTTTAATGGGAGAAACAATTCATCAAAATACTAACACATTATCCATGAAATTTAAAAAAATAATTGATTGAATGCAATGAGAAATGTCTATAAAAATTTGTTAAATTCTTCACCCACAAACCTCTTAATGGTACTTGATCTAGAAAAACTATTATAAAATGAATAGAAATGTCTATGGTAAACTTCTTCTAGAAAAGCCCAAATGACCATAATTCTTTCTATTGAAGGCCTTGGATGAAGAAGATGTAGAAGGCAAAATGAAGAAGAAGAAAGGGAAGAAGAAGGAGAAGGAAAAGGAGAATGAGAAGAAGAAGGACAAGGAGAAAGAGATTAAAAGGTAGTTGAAGAAAAAGAATAAGAAGAAGAAAAAGAAGTAGAAGAAGAAGAAGAAGAAGTTGAAGAAGAAGAAGAAGAAGTGGAAGATGAAGGAGGAGGAGAAGAAGAAGAATGAGAAAATGAAGTAGAAGAACAAGAAGATGAAGTTGAAGAAAGAGAAGAAGAAGAGGAAGAAGAAGAAGAAGAAGAAGAATAAGGAGAAGAAGTAGAAGAAGAAGAAGATGAAGAAGAAGAAGAAGAAGAAGACGAAGATGATGATGACGAAGAGGAGGACGAAGAAGAAGAGAAGAAGAAGTTGGTGATGATGAAGAAGATGAAGAACAAGAAGAAGAAGATAAAGAAGATGAAGAAGAAGATGGAAATGTAGACCAAGAAAAAGAGAGAGGAAGAAGAAGTAGAAAAAAGGAAGAGGAAGAAGAAGAAAAAGAAGAAGAAGAGGAAGAAGACAAAGTAGAAGAAGAAGATGGAGAAGAAGAAGAAGGCAATGAAGTAGTAAAAGAGGTAGATGAAGAAGAAGAAGAAGTGGAAGAAGAAGAATAGAAAGAAAAAGAAGAAGTAAAAGAAGTGGAAGAAAAACTGGAAGAACAAGCAGAAGAAGAAGAAGAAGAAGTAGAAGAAAATGAAGAAGAAGAAAGAGAAGAAGAAGATGAAGAACAAGATAAAGAAGAAGAGTAAGTTGAAGTTGAAGATGAAGAAGAAGACGAAGATAATGATGAAGATGAACAAGTAGAAGAAGATGATGGCAAAGAAGAAGAAGAAGAAGAAGAAGTAGAAGAAGAAGAATAATAAGAAGTAGAAGATGAAGAAGAAGAAGAAGATGATGAAGAAGAAGAAAATGAAGAAAAAGAAGAAGAAGATGAAGAACAAGAAGAATAAGATGATGGCGATCACAATGAAGAAGAAGAAGAAGAAGAGAAGAAGACAAAGAAAAAGAAGAAGAAGAAGGACATGAAGAAGAAGAAGAAGAAAAGGAAGAAGAAGAGGAAGGAGACGAAGAAGCAGAAGTAGAAGACGTAGAAGAAGAAGAAGAGGAAGAAGAAGAAGAGAAGGAAGAAGAAGAAGAAGAAGTTGTAATAGAAGAAGATATAAAAGCAGAAGAAGAAGAAGAAGAAGAAGAAGAAGAAGAAGCAGAAGAAGAAGAAGAAAGGGCAAATTAAGAAAAGGGAAAAAAAGAAGAGAGAGAAAAAGAAGTAGAATTAAAAGCAGTAGAAGAAAAAAATGAAAAAGAAGAAGAACAAGTGGAAGATGACGATGAAGATGATGATGAAGAAGAAGAAGAAGATGAAGAACAAGAAAAAGAAGAAAAAGAAGAAGGAAAAGAAGAAAAAAAAGAAGA
>JAIUJO010002835.1:42500-45000 GCA_023846275.1 Vanilla planifolia | reverse complement strand
CTTCTTCTTCTTCTTCTTCTTCTTCTTCTTCTTCTTCTACTTCTTCTTCTTCTTCTTCTTCTTCATCATCTTCTTGAATTGCTTCTTCTTCTTCTAATACTACTTTTTCTTCTTCTTCTTCTCTTTCTCCTTTTTCTTCTTCTCCTCCTTCTTCTCCTTCTTCTTCTTGTTCTCTTTCTTCTTCTTCTTCTTATTCTTCTTCTCCTTCTTCTTCTTCTTCTTCTCTCTCCTTCCTCTCCTTCTTCTTCTTCAGGTTCCTCTTCTCCTTCTTCTCTTTCATCTTCTCTTTCTTCTCCTTCCTCTGCTTCTTCTCCTCCTCCCCTTCTTATTCTTCTTATTCTTTTTCTACTTCTTCTTCTTCCTCTTCTTCTTCTCCTTCTTCTTCTTCTACTAGTTCTTCTGCTTTTTCTTCTTCTTCTTCTTCTTCTACTTCTACTTCTTCTTCTTCTTCTTCTTCTTCTTATTCTTCTTCTTAATCTTCTTGAATTGCTTCTTCTTCTTCTACTACTACTACTTTTTCTTCTTCTTCTTGTTCTGTTGCTTCTTCTGCTTCTTTTTCTTCTTCATCATCATCTTCTTCTTCATCTTCTAGTTCTTATTCTTCTTCTTCTTCTTCTTCTTCTTCTTTTGCTATTGCTACTACTTGTTCTTATTCTTCTTCTTCTTCTTCTTTTTGTCTTCTTCATCTGCTTCTTCTTCTTCTTCTTCTTCTTCTACTACTACTACTTCTTCTTCTTCTTCTCTTTCTTCTTCTTCTTCTTCTTCTACTTTTTCTTCTTCTTCGTTTTCTTCTTCTTCTTCTTCTCCTCCTTCTTCTAGGTCATCATCACCTTCTTCTTCTTCTTCATCATCTTCTTCTTCTTCTACTTTTTCTTCTTCTTCTTCATCAGCTTCTTCTCTTTCTTCTTCAACTTCTTCTTCTACTTCTTCTTGTTCTTCTTCTTCTTTTTCATTTTCTTCCTTTACTACTTCCTCTACTTCTTATTCTTCTTATTCTTGTTCTTCTTCTTCTCCTTCCTTTACTTCTTCTTCTTCCACTCCTTGTTCCTCTTCTACTACTGCTTCTTGTTCTAGTTCTTCTAATTATTATTATTCTTCTTTTTCTTTCTTCTTCTTCTTCTTTTAGTTCTTCTTATTCTACTACTACTTCTTCATCTTTTTCCTCTTCTTCCTACTTCTTCTTCTTCTTCTTCTTCTTCATCTTCTTATTCTTCTTCTTCTTCTTCAACTTATTCTTTTTCTACTTCTTTTTTTTCTTCTTCTTTTTCTTTATCTGCTTCTTCTTCTTCTTCTTCTTCTCCTCCTCCTCCTCTTTCTTCTTCTACTACCACTACTTCTACTTCTTGTTCTACATCTTCTTCTTCTTCTTATTCTTCTTCTTCTTCTTCTTCTACTTCTTTTTCTTCTTCTTCTTCTTCTTCATCTACTTCTGCATCTTCTCCTTCTTCTTCTTCTACTTCTTCTTTCTCTTCTTCTTCCTCTTCTTCTTCTTATTATTATTTTTATTCTTATTCTTCTTCTACTTGTTCTAGTTCTTCTTCTTCAGGTTCTTCTTTACATTCTTCTTTCTCCTCTTCTTTGTCTTTTTCATCATCTTCTTCTTCTTTTTCTTCTACTACATTTTCTTCTTCTTTTTCCTCGAATTCTTCTACTTATTATTATTATTATTCTTATTCTTTTTCTTCTACTTCTTCATCATCATCATCTTCTTCTTCTTATTCTTCTTTTTCTTCTTCTTCTTCTTCTTCTTCTACTTATTCGACTTCCTCTTTTTCTTCTTCTTCTTTTTCTTTTCTTCTTCTTCTTTTTCTTTTCTTCTTCTTCTTTTTCTTTTCTTCTTCTCCTCCTTATCCTACTTACTCTTCTTCTTCTTCTTCTTCTCCTCTGCTCCTTCTTTTACTACTACTATTACAACTTCTACTTTTCCTTTTTCTTCTTCATCTTCTTCTTCTTCTTTTACTTTTTCCTCTTCCACTACTTCTTATACATCTTCTCGTTTTTCTTCTTCTACTTCTGCTTCTTTTTCTTTTTCCTCTTCTTCCTCTTCCTCTTCTTATTCTTCTTCTTCTTCATCTTCTACTTCTTTTATTTTTCTTCTTCTTCTTCTTCTTCCTCTTCTACTTCTTGTTCTTCATCTTCTTCTTCTTCTTCTTGTTATTCTTCTTCTTCTTTTTCTACTTCTTCTTCTTCTTCTACTTCTTATAGTTCCTCTACAACTTCTTCTACTACTACTACAGCTTCTTTTACTTGTTCTTCCTCTTCTTGTACTACTTCCACTTCATCTCCTTATTTTTCCTCTTCTTCGTCTGCTTCTTCTTCTACATCTTCTTCTTCTTCTTCTTCTTCCTTGCCTTCTTCTTCAACCTCTTGTTCTTATATTACATTTTCTTCTTCTTCTAATTCTTCTTCATCTTCTTCTTAATCCTCTTCTCTTACTTCTTCTTCTTCATCATCATCTTCTACTTCTTCACCTTCTTCTACTTCTTTTTCTACTACTTCT
>JAIUJO010002835.1:10000-25000 GCA_023846275.1 Vanilla planifolia | reverse complement strand
TCTTCTTCTTCTTATTCTTCTTCTTCTTCTTCTTCTTCTTCTTTCTCTTCTTCTTATTCTTCTACTTCTTATTATTATTATTATTATTGTTCTATTTCTTATTCTTCTTCTTCTTTTTCTTCTTCCTCTTCTTCTTCTCATTCTTCTCCTTCTTCTTCTTTCTCTTCTTCTTCTTCTTTTTCTTTGTCTTCTTCATCTTCTTCTCCTCCTAAATCTTCTTCATCATCTTATTCTTCTTTGTCTTCTTCTCTTTCTTCGTCTTCTTCCACTTCTTCTTCTTCATCTTCTTCTTCTTCAACTTCGTCTTCTTCTGCCTTCTCTTCTTCTTTCAACCTCTTCTTCTTCTTCTTCTTGTTCTTCTTCTTCTTCTTCTTCTTCTTCTTCTTCTTCTCCTTCTTCTTCTCCTCCTTCTTGTTCTTCTTCTTCTTCTTCTCTTCCTCCATTTTCTATTTCATTTTCTTCTTATGCTTCCTCTTCTTCTTCTTATTCTTATTCTTCTTCCTCCTCTACTTGCTCTTCTTCATCTTCTTCTCCTCTATCATTTCTTTCTTCTTCTTCATCATCTTCTTCTTCTTCTTCTTCATCTCCTCCTTCTACTTCTTCTCCTTCTTCTTCATCTCCTTCTTCTTCTTCTTCTTCTTCTTCTTCTTCTATTTATTCTTCCTCCTCTTCTTCTTCTTATTCATCTTTTTCTTCTTCGTGTTCTTCTTCTTCTTCTTCTTCATGTTCTTTTTTTTTCTTCATCATCTTCTTCTCTCTTCATTTTCCTCGACTTCTTCTGCTTGTACAGCAACCTCTTCTTCTTGTTCTTCATCTTTAACTTCTTGTTGTTCTTCTCCTTCTTTGTCTTCTTCTTCTTCTTTCTCATCATCATAATCTTCTTCTTCTTCTTCTTCTTCTTCTTATTCTTCTTCTTCTTCTTCTTCTTCTTCTTTCTCTTCTTCTTATTCTTCTACTTCTTATTATTATTATTATTATTATTGTTCTATTTCTTATTCTTCTTCTTCTTTTTCTTCTTCCTCTTCTTCTTCTCATTCTTCTCCTTCTTCTTCTTCCTCTTCTTCTTCTTCTTTTTCTTTGTCTTCTTCATCTTCTTCTCCTCCTAAATCTTCTTCATCATCTTGTTCTTCTTCGTCTTCTTCTCTTTCTTCGTCTTCTTCTTCTTCTTCTTCTTCTTCTTCTTCTTCATCATCATCTTCTCCTTGTCCTCCTCCTTCTTTTTCTTCTTCTTCTTCTTCTCCTTCTTCTTGTTCTTCTTCTTCATCTTCTTCTTATGTTTCTTTTCCTTCTACTCATATTCTTCTTCTTCCTCCTCCTCCTCTTCTCTTTCTTCTTGTTCTTCTTCTCCTTCTTCTTCTTCTTGTTCTTCTCTTTCATCTCTTTCTTATCTTTCCACACCTTCTTCTTTTTCTTCCACTACTTCTTTGTCTTCATCTTCTTCTTCATCTTTTTATCTTTTTCTTCTCATTTTTCTTCTTCTTTATCTTCTTCTCATTCTTTTTGTTTTACTTTTTCTTTTTCTTCTTATTCTTTTTGTCCTTCTCCTTCTTCTTCTCTTTCTTCTTCTTCATCATCATCATCTTCTTCTTCTTCCACTTCTTCTTGTCTCCTTGTTCTTCTTCTTCTTCCTTTTCTTTTTTTTCTTCCTTTTCTTCTCCTCTTTTATCTTCTTCTTCTTCTTCTTCCTCTTTTACTTCTTCTTATTATTCTATATTATTATTACTATTATTATTTTTATTATTATTATTATTATTGTTATTATTATTATTATTCTTCTTCATCTACTTCATATTCTTCTTTTCATTCTTCTTCTTCCTCTTCTTCTTACTCTTCTCCTTCTTCTTGTTCTTCCTTTTCTTCTTCTTCTTCTTCTTCTTGTCCTTCTTCTTCTTCTGCTTCTTATTCTTTTGCTTCTTTTCCTTCTTCTTCTCCTCCTCCTTCTTCTACTCCGTCTTTTTCTTCTTCTTCTTCTTCTTTTTCTTCTTCTTCTCCTTTTCCTCTTCTTCTTCTTCTTCTTCTCCTTTTTTGTTGCCTTCTTCTTCTTGTACTTCTTCTTCTTTTACTTCCCCTTCTTCTTCTTCTTCTACTTCTTGTTCTTCTTCTTGTTGATCTTCTTCCTCTTCTTATTACTCTTCTCCTTCTTCTTGTTCTTCTTTCTCTTCTTCTTCTTCTTCTTCTGCTTCTTATTCTTTTTCTTCTTCTTCTGCTCCTCCTTCTTCTTCTACTCCATCTTCTTCTTCTTCTTCCTCTCCTTTTCTTCTTCTTCTTCCTCCTCTTCTTCTTCTTCTTCTTCTCTTTTTTTTGGCCTTCTTCTTCTCCTCCTTCTCTTACTTCTTCTTCTACTTCCCCTTGTTTTTCTTCTTCTACTTCTTCTTCTTCATCTTCATGTTCATCTTCATCTTCATCTTCTTCTTCTTCTTTGTCTTTTGCTTCTTCTTATCCTTCTTCCTCTTCCTCTTCATCTTCTTCTTCTTTTTCTTCCTCTTCTTCTACAACTTCTTCATCTTCTACTTCTTTGACTTAGTCTTTATCTTCTTCATTTTCTTCTTTATCTTCTTCTTCTTCTTCTTCTTCTTCTTCGTTTTCTTCTTATTCTTTTCCTTCATTGTCTTCTTCTTCTTCCTCTTCTTCTTCTGCTGCTTTATCTTCTTCTTCTTCTTCTTCTTCTTCTACTTCTTCTACTTCTTCTTTTTCCTCTTCTTTATATTCTTCTTCTTCTTCTTCTTCTTCTTCTTCTTCTTCTTCTTCTTCTTCTTCTTCTACTCCTTCTGCTTCTTCTACTTCTTCATCCTTTACTTCTTCTTCTTCTCCTCCTTTTTATTTACCTTCATCTTCTTCTTGTCCTTCTTCTTCTTCTTCCTCTACATCTCTTTCTTCTTCGTCTTCTTCTTCTCCTTTCTTTTCGTCTTCTTCTTCATCTTCTTCTTCTTCTACTACTTCTTCTTTGTCTTCTCCTTCTTCTTCTTCATCCTTTTCCTCTTCTTCTTCCTCTTCCTCTTCTATTACTTCTTCTTGTTCTTCTTCTTCTTTTTATTTTTCTCCTTTTTGTTCTTTTTCTTGATCTTCTTCATCTTCTTCTTCCACTTCTTTTTTGCCTCCTTTTTCTTCTTCTTTTACTTCTAAGTCTACTTCTTCTTTTTCATCTTTTTCTTCTTGTTCTTCTTCGTCTTCTTCTTCTACTTCTTCTTCTTTCTCTTCTTCTTCTCCTTCTTCTTCGTCTTTTATTTCTTCTTCTTCTTCCACTTCTTCTTCTACTTCTTCTTCTTTCTCTTCTTCTTCTCCTTCTTCTTCGTCTTTTATTTCTTCTTCTTCTTCCACTTCTTCTTCCACTCTTTTTCTCCAATCTTTTCGTCTTCTTCTTCATCTTCTTGTTCTTCTACTTCTTCTTCTTTGTCTTCTCCTTCTTCTTCTTCATCCTCTTCCTTTTCTTCTTCTTCTTCTTCTTCCTCTTCCTCTTCTACTACTTCTTCTTCTTGTTCTTCTTCTTCTTCTTATTTTTCTCCTTTTTGTTCTTTTTCTTGATCTTCTTCATCTTCTTCTTCCACTTCTTTTTTGCCTCCTTTTTCTTCTTCTTCATTTTCTTCTTCTTCTTCAATTTCTTCTTCTTCTTTTACTTCTAAATCTTTTTCTTCTTTTTCATCTTGTTCTTCTTGTTCTTCTTCATCATCTTGTTCTTCTTCGTCTTCTTCTTCTACTTCTTCTTCTTCCTCTTCTTCTTCTCCTTCTTCTTCGTCTTTTATCCTTGTTCGTCTTTTATTTCTTCTTTTTCCACTTCTTTCCCTTCTTCTTTTTCTTTTTCATGTTCTCCTCCTTCGTCTTCTCCTTCTACTTCTTATTCATCTTTTTCCTCTTCTTCTTCTTCTACTGATTCTACTTCTTCTTCCTCTTCTTCTTCTCGTTCTTCTCCTTCTTCTTCTTCTTCTTCTTCCTCTTCTTCATCGTCATCTTCTTCTTCATCTTTTTCTTTATCTTCTTCATCTTCTTCTCCTTCTAAATCTTCTTCTTCTTCATCTTCTTCGTCATCTTGTTCTTCTTCGTCTTCTTCATTTTTTTTGCCTTCTTCTTCTTCTTCTTCATCTTCTCCTTCTCCTCCTCGTCCATCTTCTCTTTCTTCTTCTTCTTCTTCTTCTTCCTTTTGTTGTTCTTCTTGTTCAGGTTCCACTTCTTCTTATCATTCTTTTCCTTCTACTCATATTCTTCTTCATCATCTTCTTCTTCTTTTTCTTCTTTTTGTTCTACTTCTTCTTCTTCTTCCTCCTCCTCCTCTTCTCTTTCTTCTTCTTCTTCTTCTTCTCCTTCTCCTTCTTCTTCTTCTTCTTCTCTTTCTTCTCTTTCTTATGCTTCTACACCTTCTTCTTCTTCTTCTTCTTCAACTACTTCTTCTTTGTCTTCGTCTTCTTCTTCTCCTTCTTTTCTTCTTCATCATCTTCTTCTTCTTCTTCTCGTTCTCATTTTTCTTCATCTTTATCTTATTCATCTTCTTCTCCTTCTTCTCGTTCTTCTTGTTTTACTCCTTTTTTTTTCTTCTTCTACTTGTTATTCTTCTCGTTCTTCCTCTCTTTCTTCATTTTCATCATCATCATCTTCTTCTTTTTCTTCTTCTTCTTCCACTTTTTCTCGTCTCCTTCATGTTCTTCTTCTTCATCTTAATCTTCTACTTTCTTTCTTCTTTATTCTTCCTTTTCTTCTCCTTCTTTATCTTCATCTTCTTCTTCTTCTTCCCCTTTTTCTTCTTCTCATTGTTATTATTATTATTATTATTATTATTATTATTTTTATTATTATTATTATTATTATTATTCTCCTACTTCAAGTTCTTCTTCTTGTTCCTCTTCTTCCTCTTCTTCTTACTCTTCTACATCTTCTACTTCTTTTTTTCTTCTACTTCTACTTCTTCTTCTTCTTCTTCTACTTATTCTTTTTCTTCTTCGTCTTCTTCATCATCTTCTTCTTCTTCTACTTCTTCTTCTTCTTCTTCTTCTCCTCCTCCTCCTCCTCCTTCTTTGTCTTCTTCTTCCCCTACTTCTTCTACTCCTTTTTCTTCTTCTAGTTCTTCTCCTTCTCTTTTTCTTCTTCTTCTTCTTCTCTTTTTTTGTCACCTTCTTCTACTTCCCCTTCTTCTTCTTCTTCCCCTTCTTCTTCTTCATCTTCATCTTCAGCTTCATCTTCTTCTTATTCTTCTCCTTCTTCTTCTTCATCTTCTTCCTCTTCTTCTTCTTGTACTTCTTCTTTTACTTCCCCTTCTTCTTCTTCTTCTACTTCTTGTTTTCCTTCTTCCTCTTCCTCTTACTCTTCTCCTTCTTCTTGTTCTTCTTTCTCTTCTTCTTCTTCTTCTTCTGTTTCTTATTCTTTTTCTTCTTTTTCTTCTTCTTCTGCTCCTCTTTCTTCTTCTACTCCATCTTCTTCTTCTTCGCCTTCCCCTTTTCTTCTTCTTCTTCTTCTTCTTTTTCTTCTTCTTCTTCTCCTTTTTTGTGGCCTTCTTCTTCTCCTCCTTCTCCTACTTCTTCTTCTACTTCCCCTTGTTTTTCTTCTTCTACTTCTTCTTCATCTTCATGTTCATCTTCATCTTCATCTTCTTCTTCTTCTTCTTTGTCTTTTGCTTCTTCTTATCCTTCTCCCTCTTCCTCTTTTTCTTCTTCTTCTTTTTCTTCCTCTTCTTCTATCACTTCTTCATCTTCTACTTCTTTGACTTAGTCTTTATCTTCTTCATTTTCTTCTTCATCTTCTTCTTCTTCTTCTTCTTCGTCTTCTTCTTATTCTTTTCCTTCTTTGTCTTCTTCTTCTTCTTCTTCTTCTTCTTCTTCTTCTTCTGCTTTATCTTCTTCTTCTTCTTCTTCTTCTACTACTTCTACTTCTTCTTTTCCCTCTTCTTTATATTCTTCTTCTTCTTCTTCTTCTTCTTCTTCATCTTCTTCTACTCCTTCTGCTTCTTCTTCTTCTTCATCCTTTACTTCTTCTTCTTCTCCTCCTTTTTATTTAACTTCATCTTCTTCTTGTCCTTCTTCTTCTTCCTCTACGTCTCTTTCTTCTTCGTCTTCTTCTTCTCCATTCTTTTCGTCTTCTTCTTCATCTTCTTCTTCTTCTACTTCTTCATCTTTGCCTTCTCCTTCTTCTTCATCCTCTTCCTCTTCTTCTTCTTCTTCTTCTTCCTCTTCTACTACTTCGTGTTCTTGTTCTTCTTCTTCTTCTTATTTTTCTCCTTTTTGTTCTTTTTCTTGATCTTCTTCATCTTCTTCTTCCACTTCTTTTTTGCCTCCTTTTTCTTCTTCTTCATTTTCTTCTTCTTCTTCTTTTACTTCTAAATCTTCTTCTTCTTTTTCATCTTGTTCTTCTTGTTCTTCTTCGTCATCTTGTTCTTCTTCGTCTTCTTCTTCTACTTCTTCTTCTTCCTCTTCTTCTTCTCCTTCTTCTTCGTCTTTTATTTTTTCTTCTTCCACTTCTTCTTCTCCTCCTTGTTCGTCTTTTATTTCTACTTTTTCCGCTTCTTTCCCTTCTTCTTATTTTTCTTTTTCATGTTCTCCTCCTTCATCTTCTCCTTCTTCTTCTTTTTCAACTTTTTCTTCTTCTTCTTCTTCAACTGATTCTACTTCTTCCTCTTCTTCCTCTTCTTCCTCTTCTTCTTCTCGTTCTTCTCCTTCTTCTTCTTCTTCTTCTTCCTCTTCTTCATCATCATCTTCTTCCTCTTCTTCTTTTTCTTTCATCTTCTTCTCCTTCTAAATCTTGTTCTTCTTCATCTTCTTCGTCATCTTGTTCTTCTTCGTCTTCTTCATTTTCTTTGCCTTCTTCTTCTTCTTCTTCTTCATCTTCTCCTTCTCCTCCTCGTCCATCTTCTCTTTCTTCTTCTTCTTCTTCTTCTTCTTCCTTTTGTTGTTCTTCTTGTTCAGGTTCCACTTCTTCTTCTTATCATTCTTTTCCTTCTACTCATATTCTTCTTCTTCTTATTCTTCTTCATCATCTTCTTCTTCTTTTTCTTCTTTTTGTTCTACTTCTTCTTCTTCTTCCTCCTCCTCCTCTTCTCTTTCTTCTTCTTCTTCTTCTTCTTCTCCTTCTTCTTCTTCTTCTTCTCTTTCTTCTCTTTCTTACGCTTCTACACCTTCTTCTTCTTCTTCTTCTTCCACTACTTCTTCTTTGTCTTCGTCTTCTTCTTCATCTTCTTCTTCTTCTTCTCATTTTTCTTCATCTTTATCTTCTTCATCTTCTTCTTCTTCTCATTCTTCTTGTTTTACTCCTTTTTTTTTCTTCTTCTTGTTATTCTTCTCCTTCTTCCCCTCTTTCTTCATTTTCATCATCATCATCTTCTTCTTTTTCTTCTTCTTCTTCCACTTTTTCTTATCTCCTTCATGTTCTTCTTCTTCATCATCTTAATCTCCTACTTTCTTTCTTCTTTATTCTTCCTTTTCGTCTCCTTCTTTATCTTCATCTTCTTCTTCTTCTTCCTCTTTTACTTCCTATCATTATTATTATTATTATTATTATTATTATTATTATTATTATTATTATTATTCTCCTACTTCAAGTTCTTCTTCTTGTTCTTCTTCTTCCTCTTCTTCTTACTCTTCTCTATCTTCTACTTCTTTTGTTCTTCTACTTCTACTTCTTCTTCTTCTTCTTCTTGTTCTTCTTCTCCTCCTCCTCCTCCTCCTCCTACCTTGTCTTCTTCTTCCCCTACTTCTTCTACTCCTTTTTCTTCTTCTACTTCTTCTCCTTCTCTTTTTCTTCTTCTTCTTCTTCTTCTTCTTCCTCTTCTCTTTTTTTGTCACCTTCTTCTACTTCCCCTTCTACTTCTTCTTCCCCTTCTTCTTCTTCATCTTCGTCTTCAGCTTCATCTTCTTCTTCTTCTTCTCCTTCTCCTTCTTCTTCTTCTTCCTCTTCTTCTTCTTCTTCTTCAACTTCTTCTTCTTGTACTTCTTCTTCTTTTACTTCCCCTTATTCTTCTTCTTCTACTTCTTGTTCTTCTTCTTCCTCTTCTTCTTACTCTTCTCCTTCTTCTTGTTCTTCTTTCTCTTCTTCTTCTTCTTCTTCTACTTCTTATTCTTTTCCTTCTTCTTCTTCTTCTTCTTCTGCTTCTCCTTCTTCTACTCCATCTCCATCTTCTTCTTCTTCTCCTTTTCTTCTTCTTCTTCTTCTTCTTCTTCTTCTTCTTCTCCTTTTCTTCTTCTTCTTCTTCTTCTTCTTCTTCTTCTTCTCCTCCTCCTCCTTTTTTGTGGCCTTCTTCTTCTCCTCCTTCTCCTACTTCTTCTTCTACTTCCCCTTGTTTTTCTTCTTCTACTTCTTCTTCATCTTCATGTTCAACTTCATCTTCTTCTTCTTCTTCTTTGTCTTCTGCTTCTTCTTATCCTTGTTCCCCTTCCTCTTCTTCTTCTTCTTCTTTTTCATCCTCTTCTTCTACCACTTCTTCATCTTCTACTTCTTTGACTTAGTCTTTATCTTCTTCATTTTCTTCTTCATCTTCTTCTTCTTCTTCTTCTTCCTCTTCGTCTTCTTCTTAATCTTTTCCTTCTTTGTCTTCTTCTTCTTCTTCTTCTTCTTCTACTTCTTCTTCTGCTTTATCTTCTTCTTCTTCTCCTTCTTCTTCTTCTTCAACTTCTTCTTTTTCCTCTTCTTCTCTTTCCTCTTCTTCTTCTGCTTCTTCTTCTTCTTCTACTCCTTTCGCTTCTTCTTCTTCTTCATCCTTTACTTCTTCTTCTTCTCCTCCTTTTTATTTAACTTCATCTTCTTCTTCCTCTACGTCTCTTTCTTCTTCGTATTCTTCTTCTCCAATCTTTTCGTCTTCTTCTTCATCTTCTTCTTCTTCTACTTCTTCTTCTTTGTCTTCTCCTTCTTCTTCTTTATCCTCTTCCTCTTCTTCTTCTTCTTCTTCTTCCTCTTCCTCTTCTATTACTTCTTCTTCTTGTTCTTCTTCTTCTTCTTATTTTTCTCCTTTTTGTTCTTTTTCTTGATCTTCTTCATCTTTTTCTTCCACTTCTTTTTTGCCTCCTTTTTCTTCTTCTTCTTTTTCTTCTTCTTCTTTTACTTCTAAATCTACTTCTTCTTTTCCATCTTGTTCTTCTTGTTCTTCTTTGTCATCTTGTTCTTCTTCGTCTTCTTCTTCTACTTCTTCTTCTTCCTCTTCTTCTTCTCCTTCTTCTTCGTCTTTTATTTCTTCTTCTTCTTCCACTTCTTCTTCTCCTCCTTGTTCGTCTTTTATTTCTTCTTTTTCCACTTCTTTCCCTTCTTCTTCTTTTTCTTTTTCATGTTCTCCTTTGTCTTCTCGTTCTTCTTCTTATTCATCTTTTTGTTCATCTTCTTCTTCAACTGATTCTACTTCTTCTTCCTCTTCTTCCTCTTCTTCCTCTTCTTCTTCTCATTCTTCTCCTTCTTCTTCTTCTTCTTCTTCTTCCTCTTCTTCATCATCACCTTCTTCTTCTTCTTCTTTTTCTTTATCTTCTTCTCCTTCTAAATCTTCTTCTTCTTCATCTTCTTCGTCTTCTTCATTTTCTTTGCCTTCTTCTTCTTCTTCTTCATCTTCTCCTTCTCCTCCTCGTCCATCTTCTCTTTCTTCTTCTTCTTCTTCTTCCTTTTGTTGTTCTTCTCTTTCAGGTTCCACTTCTTCTTCTTATCATTCTTTTCCTTCTACTCATATTCTTCTTCTTCTTATTCTTCTTCATCATCTTCTTCTTCTTTTTCTTCTTTTTGTTCTACTTCTTCTTCTTCTTCCTCCTCTTCTTCTCTTTCTTCTTCTTCTTCTTCTTCTCCTTCTTCTTCTTCTTCTTCTCTTTCTTCTCTTTCTTATGCTTCTACACCTTCTTCTTCTTCTTCTTCTTCCACAACTTCTTCTTTGTCTTCATCTTCTTCTTCTCCTTCTTTTCTTCTTCTTCTTCTTCTCATTTTTCTTCATCTTTACCTTCTTCATCTTCTTCTTCGTCTCGTTCTTCTTGTTTTACTGCTTTTTTTCCTTCTTCTTCTTGTTATTCCTCTCCTGCTTCCCCTCTTTCTTCATCATCATCATTATCATCTTCTTCTTTTTCTTCTTCTTCTTCTTCCACTTTTTCTTGTCTCCTTCATGTTCTTCTTCTTCATCATCTTAATCTTCTACCTTCTTTCTTCTTTATTCTTCCTTTTCTTCTCCTTCTTTATCGTCATCTTCTTCTTCTTCTTCCTCTTTTACTTCTTCTCATTATTATTATTATTATTATTATTATTATTATTATTATTATTATTAACATTATTATTATTATTATTATTATTATTATTCTTCTCCTACTTGAAGTTCTTCTTCTTGTTCTTCTTCTTCCTCTTCTTCTTACTCTTCTCCATCTTCTACTTCTTTTTTTCTTCTACTTCTATTACTTCTTCTTCTTCTACTTCTTATTCTTTTTTCCTTCTTCTTCTTGTTCATCTTCATCTTCTTCTTCTTCTTCTTCTTCTTCTTCTCCTCCTCCTCCTCCTCCTACTTTGTCTTCTTCTTCCCCTACTTTTTCTACTCCTTTTTCTTCTTCAACTTCTTCTCCTTCTCTTTTTCTTCTTCTTCTTCTTCTTCTCCTTTTTTGTCACCTTATTCTACTTCCCCTTCTACTTCTTCTTCCCCTTCTTCTTCTTCATCTTCGTCTTCAGCTTCATCTTTTTCTTCTTTTTCTCCTTCTTCTTCTTCTTCTTCTTCCTCTTCTTCTTCTTCTTCTTCAACTTCTTCTTCTTGTACTTCTTCTTCTTTTACTACCCCCTTCTTCCTCTTCTTCTACTTCTTGTTCTTCTTCTTCCTCTTCTTCTTACTCTTCTCCTTCTTCTTGTTCTTCTTTCTCTTCTTCTTCTTCTTCTTCTTCTTCTGCTTCTTATTCTTTTTCTTCTTCTTCTGCTCCTCCTTCTTCTACTCCATCTTCTTCTTCTTCTTCTTCTCCTTTCTTCTTCTTCTTCTTCTTCTTCTTCTTCTTCTTCTTCTTTTTTGTGGCCTTCTTCTTCTCCTCCTTCTCCTACTTCTTCTTCTACTTCCCTTTTTTTTCTTCTTCTACTTCTTCTTCTTTGTCTTAATGTTCATCTTCATCTTCATCTTCTTCTTCTTCTTCTTTGTCTTTTGCTTCTTCTTATCCCTCTTCCTCTTCCTCTTCCTCTTCTTCTTCTTCTTCTTTTTCTTCCTCTTCTTCTACCACTTCTTCATCTTCTACTTCTTTGACTTAGTCTTTATCTTCTTCATTTTCTTCTTCATCTTCTTCTTCTTCTTCTTCTACTTCTTCGTCTTCTTCTTATTCTTTTCCTTCTTTGTCTTCTTCTTCTTCTTCTTCTTCTTCTTCTGCTTTATCTTCTTCTTCTTCTTCTTCTTCTACTTCTTCTACTTCTTCTTTTTCCTCTTCTTTTATTCTTCTTCTTCTTCTTCTTCTTCTTCTTCTACTTCTTCTTCTACTCCTTCTACTTCTTCTTCTTCTTCATCCTTTACTTCTTCTTCTCCTCCTTTTTATTTAACTTCATCTTCTTCTTGTCCTTCTTCTTCTTCTTCCTCTACGTCTCTTTCTTCTTCGTATTCTTCTTCTCCATTCTTTTCGTCTTCTTCTTCATCATCTTCTTCTTCTACTTCTTCTTCTTTGTCTTCTCCTTCTTCTTCTTCATCCACTTCCTCTTCTTCTTCTTCTACTTCTTCCTCTTCCTCTTCTACTACTTCTTCTTATTGTTCTTCTTCTTCTTCTTATTTTTCTCCTTTTTGTTCTATTTCTTGATCTTCTTCATCTTCTTCTTCCACTTCTTTTTTGCCTCCTTTTTCTTCTTCTTCTTCTTCTTTTACTTCTAAACCTACTTCTTCTTTTTCATCTTGTTCTTCTTGTTCTTCTTTGTCATCTTGTTCTTCTTCATCTTCTTCTTCTACTTCTTTTTCTTCTTCTTCTTCTTCTCCTTGTTCGTCTTTTATTTCTTCTTTTTCCACTTCTTTCCCTTCTTCTTCTTTTTCTTTTTCATGTTCTCCTCCTTCGTCTTCTCCTTCTTCTTCTTATTCATCTTTTTCTTCTTCTTTTTCTTCAACTGATTCTACTTCTTCTTCCTCTTCTTCCTCTTCTTCTTCTCGTTCTTCTCCTTCTTCTTCTTTTTCTTCTTCCTCTTCTTCATCATCATCTTCTTCTTCTTCTTCTTTTTCTTTATCTTCTTCATCTTCTTCTCCTTCTAAATCTTCTTCTTCTTCATCTTCTTCGTCATCTTGTTCTTCTTTGTCTTCTTCATTTTCTTTGCCTTCCTCTTCTTCTTCTTCTTCATCTTCTCCTTCTCCTCATCGTCCATCTTCTCTTTCTTCTTCTTCTTCTTCTTCCTTTTGTTGTTCTTCTTGTTCAGGTTCCACTTCTTCTTCTTATCATTCTTTTCCTTCTACTTATATTCTTCTTCATCTTATTCTTCTTCATCATCTTCTTCTTCTTTTTCTTCTTTTTGTTCTACTTCTTCTTCTTCTTCCTCCTCCTCCTCTTCTCTTTCTTCTTCTTCTTCTTCTTCTTCTCCTTCTTCTTCTTCTTCTTCTCTTTCTTCTCTTACTTATGCTGCTACACCTTCTTCTTCTTCTTCTTCTTCCACTACTTCTTTGTCTTCGCCTTCTTCTTCTCCTTCTTTTCTTCTCCTTCTCTTCTTCTTCTTCTTCTCATTTTTCTTCATCTTTATCTTCTTCATCTTCTTCTTCTTCTCGTTCTTCTTGTTTTACTCCTTTTTTTCTTCTTCTTCTTGTTATTCTTCTCCTTCTTCCCTTCTTTCTTCATCTTCATCATCATCATCTTCTTCTTTTTCTTCTTCTTCTTCTTCCACTTCTTCTTGTCTCCTTCATGTTTTTCTTCTTCATCATCTTAATCTTCAACTTTCTTTCTTCTTTATTCTTCCTTTTGTTCTCCTTCTTTATCTTCATCTTCTTCTTCTTCTTCCTCATTTACTTCTTCTCATTATTATTATTCTTCTTCTTCTTCTTCTCCTACTTCAATTTCTTCTTCTTGTTCTTCTTCTTCCTCTTCTTCTTACTCTTCTCCATCTTCTACTTCTTTTTTTCATCAACTTCTACTTCTTCTTCTTCTTCTTCTACTTCTTATTCTTTTTCTTCTTCTTCTTCATCATCTTTTTCTTCTTCTTCTTCTTCTTCTTCTTCTTCTTCTTCTCCTCCTCCTCCTCCTACTTTGTCTTCTTCTTCCCCTACTTCTTCTACTCCTTTTTCTTCTTCTACTTCTTCTCCTTCTTCTCTTTTTCTTCTTCTTCTTCTTCTTCTTCTTCTTCTTCTTCTCCTTTTTTGTCACCTTCTTCTACTTCCCCTTCTTCTTCTTCTTCCCCTTCTTCTTCTTCATCTTCGTCTTCAACTTCTTCTTCTTCTTCTCCTTCTTCTTCATCTTCTTCTTCCCCTTCTTCTTCTTCTTCTTCTTCAACTTCTTCTTCTTCCACTTCCTCGTCTTCTACTTCTTTGTGTTAGTTTTTATCTTCTTCGTCTTCTTCTTATTCTTCTTCTTCTTCCACTTCTTCTTTTTCTTCTTCTTTGTCTTCTTCTTGTTCTTTTCCTTCTTTGTATTCTTCTACTTCTTCTTTATCGTCATCATCATCTTCTTCTTCTTCTTCTTCTTCTTCTTCTTCTTCAGCTCCTTCTTCTTCTTCTTCTTCTTCTTGTTCATCTTCTTCTTCTTCTTCTTCTTTTTCAACTACTTCTTCATTTTCTTCTTCCTCTACTTCTTCTTTTTGTTCTTTTTTCTCTTCTTCTTCTTCTATGCCATCTTCTACTTCTTTTTCTTCTTCATCCTCTGCTTCTTCTTCTTCTTCTTCTTCTTCTCCTTTTTATTTTACTTCATCTTCTTCTTCTCCTTCTTCTTCTCCTTCTTCTTCTTCTTCTGATACAACTTTTTCTTATTCGTCTTCTTCTTCTTTGTTCTTTTCGTCTTCTTCTTCTTCTTCTTCTTCTTCTTCTTCATCCTCCTCTTCCTCTTATTCTTCTTCTTCTTCTTCTTCTTCTTCTTCTTCTTCTTAGTTTTCTTCTTTTTGTTCTTTTTCTTGATCCTCTTCATCTTCTTCTTCCACTTCTTTTTCGTCTTCCTTTTTTTCTTCTTCTTTGTCTTCTTCTTCTTCTTTTACTTGAAAATCTACTTCTTCTTTTTCTTCTTGTTCTTGTTCTTCTTCTTCATCATCTTTTTCTTCTTCGTCTTCTTTCTTCTTCTTCTTCTTCTTCTTCTTCTTCTCCTCCTTCTTCATCTTTTATTTCTTCTAATTCTTCCACTTCTTCTTCTTCTCCTCATTCGTCTTTTATTTCTTCTTCATCTTCCACTTCTTCTACTTCTTCTTTTTCTTTTTCTTCTCCTCCTTCTTCTTCTTCTCCTTCTTTTCCTCCTCCTTTTTCTTCTTTTTGTTCTTCTTATTTTTCTTCCTCTTCTCCTTCCTCCTCTTCTTTTTCTTCTTCTTTTTTTTGTTTTTCTTCTTCTACTTCTCTTTCATCTCTTTCTTCTTCGTCTACTCCTTCTCGTCATCTTCTTCTTTTTCTTATTCTTCTATCTTCTTCTTCCTCCTCTTCATCCTATTCTTCTTCTTCTTCTTCTTCTTCTACTTCTTTGCTTTCTTCTTCTTCATCTTCATCTTCTTCTTCTTCTTATTCTTCCTCTAGTACTTCTTCTTCATCTTCTTCTACTTGTTTTACTTCATATTCTTCTTCTTTTTCTTCTTCTTCTTCATCCTCCTCTTCATATTTTTCTTCTTCTTCTTCTTCTCGTTGTCCTTCTTCTACTTTTTCTTCTTCTTCTTCTTCTTCTTCTTCTTCTTCTTCGTTTCCATCTTCTTCTTTTCCATTACCTTCTGTTTCTTATTCTTCTTCTTCTTCTTCAACATCATCTTCTTCTTCCTTTTCTTGTTATTCAACCTTTTCTTCTCCTTCAACCTTCTTATTCTTCTTCTTCTTCTTCTTCTACCTCTTCTTCTTCTTCTTCTTCTTCTTTTTCCTCTTCCTCTTCTTCTTCTTCTTCTATTTGTTCTTCTTCTTCTCCTCCTCCTCCTTTTTCTCCTTTTTGTTGTTGTTCTTCTTCATCATCATCATCTTCTTCTTCT
>JAIUJO010002835.1:0-2500 GCA_023846275.1 Vanilla planifolia | reverse complement strand
TCTTCCTCTCCTTCATCTTCTTTTTCATCTTCTTTATCGCCCTCTTTTTCTATTTCTTCTTTTTCTTCTTCTTCTTCTTCTTCTTCTTCTTCTTATTTTTCTTCTTCTTCTTCTTCTTCTTCTTCATCTCATTCTTCTTCTTCTTCATTTTCATCGGTATCTTCTTCTTCTTCTTCAACATCCCCTTCTTCTTCTTCTTCGTATTCTTCTTCTAAGTATTCTATTTCTTCTTCTACTTCTTCTTCTCTCTCTTCTTCTTCTTCTACTTCTTCTTCTCTCTCTTCTTCTTCTTCTCCTTCCCCATCTTCTTCTTATCTATCTTCTTCTTCTTCTTCTTCTTCTTTCTTCTTTCTTCTTCTTTGTCTTCTTCTTCTTCATCTTCTTCTTCTTCTTCTTCTTTTTCTTCTTGTTCTCGTTCTTCTTTTTCTTTCTCTTCTTCTTTTTCCTCATCTATATCTTCTCCTTCTTCTTCATCTTTTTATTCTTTTTCTTCTTCTACTTCCACTTGTTCTTCTTTTACTACTATTACTTAATCTTCTTCTACCTATTTTTCTTCTTCATCGGCTTTTTCTCTTCTTCTCCTCATTCTTCTTCACCTTCCTCTTCTTCTTCTCCTCCTTCCTATTCTTCTTCATCCTTATCTTCTTCTTCTTCTTCATCTTCTTCTTCTTCTTCAGCTTCGTCTTCTTCTTCTCCTTCTTCTTCAATTTCATCTTCTTCATTTTCAACTTCTTCTTTTCTTCTTCTTCCACTTCTTCTTCTTCTTCTTCTATATCTGCATCATCATCATCTTCTTCTTCTTCTTCTTGTTCGTCTTGCTCTTCTACTTCTACTTCCTCTTCTTCATATTCTTCTTCTTCTTCTTTTCTTCTTCTCTTTCATCTTCCTCTTCGTCAACATCTTCTTCTTCTTCTTCTTCTTCTACTACTACTACTTCTTCATCTTCTTCTTCTTCTTCTTCTTCTTCATCTTCTCCTCCCTCTTGTTCATATTCTTCTTCTTCTTCTTCTTCTTCTTTATTTTTGTCATCTAATTTTTTTCCTTCTTCTTTTTCTTCTTCTTCTTCTTCTTCTTCTTCTTTTTCTTCATCTACATCTTCTTCTTCTTCTTCTTCCTCCTTATCCTATTCTTCTTCATGTTTTTGTTCTTCTTCTTCTTCTTCTTCTTTTTCATCTTCTTCTTCTTCTACTTCTTCTCCATCTTCATCTCCTCCTTCTACTTCTTCTTCTTCTTCTTCTATTTCTATTTCCCTTTCTTTTTCGTCTTCTTCTTCACCTTCTTCATCATCATCATCTTCTTCTTATTTTTCATCTTCTACTTCTTCTTCTTCTTCTTCTTCAATTTCTTCCTCTTCTTCTTCATCTTTCTCTATTTTTTCTTCTTCTACTTCATCTTCTTTTTCATCTTCTTTATCGTCCTCTTTTTCTATTTCTTCTTTTTCTTCATCTTCTTCCTATTCTTCTTCTTCTTCATCATCATATTCTTCTTCTTCTTCTTCTTCTTCTTTGTCTTCTTCTTCTAAGTCTTTTACTTCTTCTTCTACTTCTTCTTCTTCTTCTCCTTCCTCGTTTTCTTCTTCTCTTTCTTCTTCTTCTTCTTCTAAGTCTTCTACTTCTTCTTTTACTCCCTCTTCTCTTCTTCTTCTCCTTCCTCATCTTCTTCTTCTCTTTTTTCTCTTTCTTCTTCTTCTTCTTCTTCTTCTTCTACTACTTCTTCTTCTTCTTCTTTCTTCTCTCTTCTTCTTCGTATTCTTCTTCCTCTTCTTTTTCTTCTTCTTCTTCTCTATCTTCTTTATCTTTGTCTTCTTTTCTTCTTCTTTTTCTTCTTCTTTTTGTTTGCCTTCTTCTTCTTCTTCTTCTCCTTCTTTATCTTTCTCTTCTTCTTCATCCTCATCTGCGTCTTCCTCTTCTTCTTCATCTTTTTCTTCTTTTTCTTCTTCTACTTCCTCTTCTTCTTCTTCTACTACTACTACTACTTCATCTTCTTCTTCCTGTTTTTCTTCTTCATCTACTTTTGCTTCTTCTTCTCCTCATTCTTCTACTTCTTCTTCCTCTTCTTCTTCTCCTCCATCCTTTTCTTCTTCCTCCTCATCTTCCTCTTCTTCTTCTTCTTCTTCATCTTCGTCTTCCACTTCTTCTTCTCCTTCTTCTTCTGCTCATTCTTCTACTTCTTCTTCCTCTTCTTCTTCTCCTCCTTCCTTTTCTTCTTCCTCCTCATCTTCCTCTTCTTCTTCTTCTTCTTCATCTTCGTCTTCCACTTCTTCTTCTCCTTCTTCTTCGCTTTCGTGTTTTTCTTTTTCAACTTCTTCTTTTTGTTCTTCTTCCTCTACTTCTTCTTCTTCTTCTTCTTCTTCTATGTCTGCATCATCATCATCATCATCTTCTCCTTCTTCTTGTTCGTCTTGCTCTTATACTTCTACTTCCTCTTCTTCATATTCTTCTTCTTCATCTTCTTCTTTAAATTCATCTTCATATTTTTTGTCTTCTTCTTCTTTTCTTCT
>JAIUJO010002998.1:30000-35000 GCA_023846275.1 Vanilla planifolia | reverse complement strand
TTCTTCTTTTTTCTTCTTCTTCATCCAATTTTTTCTTTTCTTCTTCTACTTCTTTTTCTTATTCTACTTCTTCATCTTCTTGTTCTTCATCTTCTTATTATTATTATTCTTCTTATTCTTCTTCTTCTTCTTCTTCTTGTCCTTCTCCTTCTTGTTATTACTATTATTTTTGTTATTATTCTACTTCTTCTTCCTCTTCTTCTTCTTTTTCTTCTTCCCCTTCGTCATGTTCTTCTTCTTCTTCTTCTTCTTCTTCCTCTTCTTCTCCTTCTCCTTCTTCTTTTTCTTCTTCTTGACCTCCTTCTTCTTCTTGTTCTTCCCTTTCTTCTTTTTCTTCTTCTTCTTCTTCTTCCTTTTCTTCTTCTCCTACTTCTTCTTCATCATCATCTTCTTCAACTCCTCCTTCTCCTCCTCCTTTTACTCCTTGATCTTCTAGCTCTGCTTCCACTTCTTTTCTTCTAATTCTTCTTCTTCTTCTTCTTCTTCTTCTTTTCCTCATCACCATCATCATCATCTTCTTCTTCTTCTTCTTCTTCAAAATCATCTTCTCAATCTTCTACTTGTTCTTCTACTTTGTCTACTTCTTCATCTTCTTGTTGTTCTTCTTCTTCTATTTCTTCTTCTTCTTCCTCTTCTTCTACTCCTTCTTCTACTTCTTTCTATTCTAACTCTTTTTCTTCTTCTTCTTCTTCATCATCTTCTTTTTCATCATCATCATCATAATCTTCACCTTCTTCTACTTCTTCTCCCTCCTCCTTTTTCTTCTTCTTCTTCTTCTTCATATTGTGCTTCTTCTCCTTTTTCTTCTTCCTCTTCTACCTCTTTTTCTTCTTCTGCTTCTTCTTCTTCCATTTATTTTTCTTCTTCTTCTTAATCTTTTACCTCTTCTTCTTCTTCCTTTTCTTCTTCTTCTTCTTCTTTTTCTTCTTCTTCTACTTCATCTTCTTCATCGCCTACTTCTTCCTCTTTTACTTGTTCTACTTTTTCTTCTTTATCATCATCATCTTCTTCTTCTTCTTCTTCTTTTCCTTCTTCTCGATCTTCTACTGCTTGTTCTTCTTCTCTTCTTCATCTCCTTCCTCTTCTTATTTTTCCTATTCATCTTTTTCTTCATCTTCTTCCATTTCTTCCTCTTCTTCTTCTTTTCTCCTCCTCCTTAATCATTATCATCTTCTTCTTCTACACCTTCTTCCACTTCTTCTACTTCTTCTTCTCCTCCTCCTCCTTTTTCACCTTCAACTTCTACTTCTTCTTCTTCCCCTTCTTCTTCTTCTTCTTCGTTTTCCACTTCTTCTTCTTCTTCTTCTTCATCAACTCCTCTTTCTTCTTCTTCCTTTATTTCTTATTCTTCTTCCTCTTCTTCTTTTTCTTTATCTCCTTATTCTTTTTCTTCCTCTTCTTCCACCTCTTCCTCTACTTCTTCTTTTCCTTGTTCTTCTTGTTCATCTTCTTCTTTATTTTCTTCCTCTACATCATCTTTTTCTCCTACTTTTTGAACTTTTTATACTTCTCCTTTTTCTTCTTCTTGTTGTTCTTCTTCTTCATCCTCTTCTTCTTCCTCTTCCTCTTTTTCCTCTTCTTATTGTCCTTCTTCTTCTTCTTTGCATTCTTTTACTTTGTCTACTTCTTCATCTTCTTATTCTTTTTCTTCCACTTCTTCTTCTTCTATTTCTTCTTCTTCCTCCTCTTCTTCTTCTTTTTCTTCCTATTCTACCTCTTCTTCTTCTACTTCTACTTCTTCTTCTTCTTGTTCATCTTCTTCTTCATCTTCTTCTTCTTAATCTTCTTCTTCTTCATCTTCTTCTTTTTCTTCTTCTTCTCCTCCTCCTCCTCCTTCTTCGTCTTCTTCTTCTCATAATTTTTCTTCTTCTTCCTCCGCCTCTTTTCCTTCTTCTGCTTCTTGTTCTTCTTCTTTTTCATATTATTCTTATTCTTCTTTTACCACTCCTTTTTCATCATCATCATCTTCTTCTTCTTATTCGTCTTCCACGTCTTCTTCTTCTTCTTCTTCTTCTTTTTCCTATTCCACATCTTCTTCTTCTTCTTCTTCTTTTTCATATTCCACATCTTCTTCTTCTTCTTCCACTTTGTCTTCTTGTTCTTCTTCTACTTCATCTCCTTCTTCTTCTCCATCATTATCTTCTTCTTATTCTTCCTCTTCTACTTCTTCTTCTTCTCCTTATTATTATTATTGTGATTATTATTATTATTATTATCATTATTATTCTTGTTCAACATCATCTTCTTCTTCTTCTTCTTCCCGCGTCTTCTTCATCTTCTCTTTCATCATATTCATCTTTTTCTACTTCTTCTTCTTCTTCTACTACTACTACTTTTTCTTTGTCGAGTTCTTCTTCTCTACTTCTTCTATTTCTTTTTCTTCATCTTCTTCTTCTTCTTCTTCTTGTACTACCTCTTCTCCTTCTTCTTGTACTGCCTCTTCTCCTTATTCTTATTCTTTTTCTACTTCTTTTGTTTCCCTATCTTCTTCTTCTTGTTCTTCTTCTCCTTCTTCTTCTTCTTCTAATTCTTCTTCTTCTTCTTCTTCTTCTTCTTCATCTTCCTCATCTTCTTATTCTCCTTCTTCTTATTCTTCTTCTTCTTCTCCTCCTCCTCCTACTTCTTCATTTTCTTCTTCATCTTGTTCAACATCTTCTTCTTCGCCTTCTTCTTCTTTCTTTTCTTATTCTTCTTCTTCAACTTCTTCTTTTTCTACATCTTCTTCTTGTTCTTCTTCTTCATCATCATCATCTTTTTCCTCTTCAACTTCTTGTCTATCATTTTCTTCTTTTTCCTCTTCTTCTTCTTCCAATTCTGCTTTTTTCTTCTTCTAATCTTTTGGTTGTTCTGCTTTTTCTTCTTCTTATTGTTATTCTTCTTCTTCTTCTTCCCCATCTTTTTTTTCTACTTCTTCTACATCCCCATCTTCTTGTTCTTCATCTCTATCTTCTTCTTCTTCGTCTTCTTCTTCGACTCCTCCTCTTCCTCCCCCTTTTTCTCCTTCGTCTTCAACTTTTTCTTCTTCCTCTACTTCTTCTTCTTCTTCTTCATCATCTTCTCCTTCTTCTTGTTCTTCTTCTATTTCTTCTTCTTCTTCCTCTTCTTCTTCTCCTTCTTCTTGTTCTTCTTCTTCTTCCTCTTCTTCTTCTTCTTCTTCTTCTTTTTCTTCTTCTTCTTTTTCTCCTTTTTCTTCCTCATCTTCTTCTTCTTCTTCTTCTTCTTCTTTTTCTTCTTCTTCTTCTTCTTGTTCTCCTCCATCTTTTTCTTCTATTTAAACTTTTAGTTTTTCGTCTCCTTCTGCTTCTTCTATTTTTGTTCTTCTACTTCTTGTCTTCTTTTTCTTCTTCTTCTTCTTCTACTACTACTACTTTTTCTTCTTCTTCTTGTCCTTCTTCTTCTGCCTCTTTTTCTTCTAGTTCATCTTCTTCTTCTTCTTCTACTTCTTCTTCTACTTCTTCTTCTTCTTCTTCTTCTTCTTCTTTTTCTTCTTCATCTTCTTCACCTACATTTTCTCCTTCATCATCTTCTTATCATTATTCCTGTTCTTCTTCTTCCTCTCCTTGTTCTTCTTCTTCTTCTTCTGTTTCTTCTTCTTCATATTTTTCTTCTACATTTTCTTCTTCCTCTTCATCTTTTTCTTCATTATCTTCTTCTTCTTCTTCTTCTTCTTGAACTCCATTATCTTTTCTTCTTCTTCTTCTTCTTCATCATCATCGTCTTCTTCTTCTTCTTCCTCTTCCACTTCCTTTTCTTCTTCTTTGTCTTTTACTTCTTCATCATGATCATCATCTCCATCATCTTATTAATATTATTATTATTATTATTATTTTTAATAATATTATTATTAATAATAATAATAATAATAATAATAATATTATTATTATTATTATTATATTCGTCCTTTTTCTCTTTCATCTTCTAGTTCTTCATTTACATCCACTTCTTCTTCTTCCTTTTCTTCCTCTTCTTCATCTTCTTGATCTTCTTCTTCTTCTTATTATTCTTCTTCTTCTTCTTTTCCTCTTCTTCATCTTCCTATTCTTCTTCTTCTTCTTCTTCTTCTTCATCTTCTTCTTCCTTGACTTCTTTTTCTTCTTTTTCTTCTTCTTTTTCTTCTTCTTCTTCTTCTTCTTCTTTTCCTTCTTCTTATTTTTCTTCTTCTCCTTTTCATTCTTCTTCTTCTTCTTCTTCTTCTTCTTCTTCCTTTTCTTCTTGTTCTTGTTCTTCTTCTCCTTCTTCTTCTACTTCTTCTAACTGTTATTATTGCTCTTCTTCTTCTACTTTTTTCTCTTCTTCTTCTTAATTTTCTACTTCATTGTCTTCTACCTATTCTTCCTCTTTATCTTCTTCTTCTTCTTCTTATTCTTATTCTTATTCTTCTTCATATTCTTCGTCTTGTTCTTCTTGTTCTTCCTCCCTATTTTCTTCTATTTCTTCTTCTCCTTTTTATTCTTCCTCTTCTTCTTCATATCCATCATCATCTTCTTCAACATCATCATCATCACCTTCTTCTTCTTCTTCTTCCTTTTTTTCTTCTTTTCTTCTTCTTCTTCTTCTTTTACATCTTCTTCTTCGTCTCCTTCTTGGTCTTCTTTTCCTTCTTCTCCTTTGCCTTCTTCTTCTACTTCCTTTTCTTCTTCTTTTTCTTCTTCCTCCTCCTCCTCCTCTCCTTCTTCTACTTCTTCTGCTTCTTCTTCTTCTCCTTCTTCTTCTTCTTCTTCTTCTAATTATTGTTATTGTTCTTCTTCTACTTCTACTTCTACCTCTTCTTGAACTTCTCTTTCATAATCTTCTTCTTCTTCTTCTCCTTCTTCTTTCTTCTTCTTCTTCTTCTTCTTCTTCTTCTTTTCTTCTTCTTCTTTGTTCTTCTTCTTCTTCTTCTTTCGTCTTCTTTTGCCTTCTTCTTCTTATTCTTCATCTTCTTCTTCTTCTTCATCCTCATCCTTTTCTTTTTCTTCTTCTTCTTTTTCTCCTTCTTCATCTTCTTCTTATTCTTCTTC
>JAIUJO010002998.1:15000-20000 GCA_023846275.1 Vanilla planifolia | reverse complement strand
TTTCTCATCGTCTTCGTCTTCTTCTTCTTCTTCTTTTCTTATTCTTCTTCTTCTTCCTTTTCCTCTTCTTCTTCTTCTTCTTCCCCATCTACTTCTTCTTCTTTTACAACTTCTTCTTCCCCTATTCTTCTTACCCTTCATCATATTTTTCTTCTTCTTCCTCCTCCTCTACTTCTTCTCCTTTTCTTCTTCTTCTTCTTCTTCTTCTTCTTCTTTTCTTCTTCTTCTTCTTCTTCTTCTAATTCATCTTCTTCTTATTCTTCTTTTTCTTCTCCTTCTTCTTCTTCTTCTTCACCTTCCCTTTCTTCTTCTTCTTCTTCTTCTTCTTCTCCTTCTTCTTATTCTTCAACCTTTTCTTTTTTTCTTCATCATCTTATTGTTCTTCTTCTTCTTCTTCTTTATCTTCTTCTTATACTTCTTCTTCTTCTTCTTTATCGTCTTCTTGTTTTTCTTCTTGTTCTTGGTCTTTTATTACTACAACTACTTTTTGTTCTTCTACAACTTCTTCTTCTGCTTCTTATTCTCGTCCTTCTTCTTCCTCTGCTTCTTCTTCTATTACTTCTTGTCCTTCATCTTCTTCTTCTTCGTCCTCTTCTTCCTCTAATGCTTCATATTTTTATTCTTGTACTTCTTCTTTTCGTTCTTCTCCTTGGTTTTATTGTTGTTCTTCTTCCTCATCTTCATCTTCTTCTTCTTTTTCTTCTTTCTCGTTGTCTTCTTCTTCTTTATCTTTTTATTTTTCTTCTTCTTCTTCTTCTTCTTCTCCTTCTTCTTCTTCTTCTTCTGCTTCTTCTTCTCCTTTTTCTTCTTCTTCTCCTTCTCCTTCTTCAACTTTTTCTTCTTCTTCCTCTTCTTCTTCATCTTCATCTTCTTTATCTTTTTCTTCATTATCATCATCATCTTCTTCTTCTTCTACTACTTCTTCTTCTACAACAACTACTAATACCTCTTCTTCTTCTACTTCTTTTACTTCTACTTTTTCCTAGTTTTCATATTTTTTTACTACTACTTCTTCTTCTTCTTCTTCTTCTTATTCTTCTTATTACTATTATTGTTATTATTATTCCCCATCTTCTTCTTGTTCTTCTTCTTCTTCTTCTTCTTCTTCTTCTCCTTCTTCCTCTTTCTTCTCCTTCTTCTCCTCGTTCTTCTCCTCCTTGTTTTACTTCTTCTCCTTTTTCTTCTTCTTCTTCTTGTTCTTCTTCATCTTCTTCATCATTATTATCATCATCATCATTTTCATCATCATCATCTTCTTCTTCTTCTTCTTCTTCTTCTTCTTTTTCTTCTTGTTATTGTTGTTCTTCTTCTTCTATTACCACTTTTTCTTCCTCTTTTTCTTCTTCTTCTTCTTTCACTTCTTCTTTTTCTTCACCTTCTTCTTCTTCTTCTTCTTTTCTCCTTCTTCTTTTTCTTTTTCTTCTTATTCTTATTATTCTTCTTCTCCTTCCACCTCTTCTTCTTCAAACACAACTTCTTTTTCTTCTTCTATTTCTTCTTCTTTATATATCTTCGACTTCTTGTTCAACTTCTTCTTTTTGTTCTTCTTCTGCTTCTACTTCTTCTTCTTTCCTAATACTTCGCCTTCATCATCTTCTTCTTCTTCTTCTTCGTCTTCCCTATATTCTTCTTCTTGTTCTTCTTCTACATCTTCTTCTTCTTCTTTTTGTTGATCATCGTCATCATCATCATCATCATCTTCTACTTTTAATACTTCTTTTTCTTCTACTTCTTCAAATTCTTCTGCTCCTTCTTCTTGTTCTACTTCTTCTTCTTCTTCTTTTTCTTCCTCTTCCTCTTTTTCTTTTTCTCCTTCTTCTTGTATTTTTTCTTCTTCTTTAAGTTCTACATCTCCTTCTCCTTCTTTTTCTCCTTCATCTTGTACTTTCTCTTGTGCCTCTTCTTTTCCTTCTTCTTGTTGTTGTTTTCCTTAATCTCATTGTTATTAATCTCCTTAATCTCCATCCAAATCTTCTTCTTCTTCTTTTTCTTCTTTTCTTCTTCTTCTTCTCTTCTTCCTCTTCTTCTTCTTTTCCTTCCTCTTCTTCTTCTAATTCTTCTTCTTCATCATCATCATCACCTTCATCTTCTCCTACTATTTCATCTTGTTCTTCTTGCTCTCCTTTTTCTTCTTATTTTTCTTCTTCTTCTTCCCTTCTTCTTCTTCATCTTCTTATTGTTCTTTTTCCTCTTATTCTTGTTCTTCTTCTTCCTCTCCTTGTTCTATTTCATCTTCTTCGTCATCTTCTTTTTCTTTTTCAACTTGTTTTACTTCTTCTTCTTCTTCTTCTTCTTCCTCTTCTTCTTGCTGTCCTTCATCTTCATCTTCTTCTTCAAATATTTCTTTTATTTCTTGTTTGGCTTCATCTTCTTATTCTTCTTCTTCTACTTCTTTTTCTCCAACTTCTTTTTCTTGTTCTTGTTCTTATTCTTCTTCTACTACTACTATACTACTACTACTTCTTCTTCCTCTACTTCTTCCTCCTCTTCTTCTTCTTCTTTTTCTTCTTCTTCTTCATCTTCTTCATCATCTTTTAACACTACTACTTCTTCTACTTTTTTAATTCTTTTTATTGTCCTTCCCCCACTTCTTCGTCTTCTTGTACTTCTTCTTCTTCTTCTTCTTGCTCCTCTTTGACTTCTTGTCCATCATCCTCTATTTTTCCTTTCCTCTTCTCCTAATTTCTCATCATTTTGTTCTTTTACTCCTTGTTCTTCTTCTTCTACTACTATTTCTTTTTCTTCTTCTTCTTCTTCTTCTTCTCATTCTTTTTCTCCTTATCTTTCTCTTCTTCTTCTTCTTCTTCTTCTACTTCTTTTCTTCTTCTTCTTCTTCTTCTTCTTCTTCTTCGTCTTCTTCTTCTTCTTCTTCTTCTTTCTTCTTCTTCTCCTTATTCTTGTTCTTAATATTAATCTTCTTCTTCTTCCACCTCTTCTTCTTCTAACACTTTTTCTTTTTCTTCTTCGACTTCTTCTTGTTCTTTTTCTACTACTATTTCAACTTCTTCTTATTCTTCTTCTTCTTCTTGTTCTTCGTCCTCTACATCTTTTCCTTCTTCTTCACCATCATCACCTCCTTCTTCTTCATCTTCTTCTTCTTCTTCTTGTTGTTCTTCTACGTCTTCTTCTTCTTATTTTGCCTGATCATCATCATCATCATCATCATCTTCTTCTTCTTTTACTTCTTCTACTTCTTCTTCTTCTTCTTCTTCTTCTACTTCAAATTCTTCCCCTCCTTCTTCTTGTTCTTCTTCTTCTTCTTCTTCTTCTTCTTTTCATCCTTCATCTTCTACTTCCTCCTCTGCCACTTCTTCTTCCTCTTCTTCTTCTTCTTCTTCTTGTTGATATTTTCTTATTCTTATTTTTATGATTCTCCTACTTCTCCATCCACATCTTCTTCTTCTTAATCTTTTTCTTCTTCTTCTTGTTCTTCTTCCTCCTCTTCTTCTTCTTCTTTTGCTTCTTCTTCTTCTAATTCTTCTTCTTTTTCTTCTTCGTCTTCTTCTCCATTTTCTTCTTCTTTTTCCTCTCCTTCTTCTTCTTATTTTTCTTCTTCTCTTCTCTTCTTCTTCTTCTTCTTCTTCTTCTTCTTCTTCTCCTTCTTCTTCTCCTTCTCTTTATCTTGTTCTTCATCTTCTTCTTCTTCTTATTCTTTTTTTATTCTTGTTCTTATTCTTGTTCTCGTTCTTCTTCTTCTTATTCTCCTTCTATTTCTTCTTCTTCTACTACTACTTTTTTGACTTTTCTTCTTCTTCTTCTTCTTTTTCCTCTTCTTGTTGTTGTCCTTCATCTTCGTCTTCTCCCTCATCGTCTTCTTCAAATATTTCTTCTTTTTTTCCTTCTACTTCTTCTTGTTCTTCTTCTTGTTCATCTTCTTCTACTCCTACTTTTTCTTCTTCTACTTCTTCCTCTTCTTCTCCACCTTCTTCTTCACCTTTTTCTTCTTTTTCTCCACCTCCTCTTATTCTTCTCGTTCTTCTTCTTCATTTTTTTCTTCTTCCTCTTCTTCTGGTTCTTCTTCGACTTGTTCTTCGTCTTCTACTTCTTTTTTCTTCTTAATCTTCTTCATCTTTTTCTTCTATTTCTTTTTTCATCACCTTCTTCTACTTCTCCTTCTTCTTCTACTTCATCTTCTACTCCGTAATCTTCTTTTTCCCTTTCCACTTTTCCTTCTTCATCTTGTTATTCTTCTTCTTCTTCCTTCTCCTTCTTCTAACTCTTCTTTGTTTTCTACTTCTTCTTCTTCATCTTCTTCTTCTTCTTCTTCTACTTCCTCTTCTTCTTCTTCCTCCTCCTCTTCTCTTTTTTCTTCTTCTTCTTCATCTTCTTCTAATTCTAACTCTTCTACATCTTCTTATTTTTCTAATTTTTAATTCTTCCTTTTCTTCTTCTTCATCATTATCTCTTCTCCTCCTCTATTTCTTTCTTCTTCTTCTTCATCATTATCTTCTTCTTCTCCTCCTCCATTTCTTTCTTCTTCTTCTTCTTCACCTTCCCCTTCTTCTTCTTCTTTTTCCTCTTCTTCTTCTTATTCTTATTGTTATCCTTTTGCTTCTTCTACAACTTCTTCTTCCCCATCTTCTTCTTCTTCTTCTAGTCCTTCTTGTTGTTCTTCTTCTTCATCTTCTCCTTCATCTTTCTTTTTCTATTAATTCTTGTTGTTGTTGTTGTTGTTCTTCTTCTTCTCTTTCTTCTACTTCTTTAGCTTGTTCTACTTCTTCTTCTTCAGCATCTTTGTCTATCTCTTCTTTCTCTTCTTCTTCTTCTTCATCTTCCCTATCTTCAACTTTTGCCACTTCTTCTTCTAGCTCTTCTTCTTTTTCTTCTTTCGCTTGATCTTCTTCTTCTTCTACATTGTCTTCTTCTATTTGTTCTTCTTCTTCTTGTTCATCTTCTTCTTCTTCTTCTTCTTCTTTTGTTCATCTTTTTCTTCTTCTTCAACTTGTTCTTTTTTTTTCAACCTTTTCTTCTTCTTCATCTTCTTCATATTTATTTCCTTC
>JAIUJO010002998.1:0-10000 GCA_023846275.1 Vanilla planifolia | reverse complement strand
TTCTTTTTCTTCTTCAACTTCTTCTTCTTCTTCTTCCTTTCTTCATGTTCTTCTTCTTCTTCTTCTTCTTCTTCTTATTCTTGTTCTAGTTCTTCTTCTTCCTCTTCTTCTTCTTCTACTTCTTCTTCTTCTTCTCTTTCTTCATCTTCCTCTTCTTCTTCTCCTTCTTTCCTTCTTCTACGTCTTCTTCTTCTTCTTCTCTCTTCTTTTCTCCTTCATCTTCTTCATCTTCGTCTTCTACATCTGCCTCTTCCTCTACTTCTTCTTCTTCGTCTACTTCGTCTTCTTCTTCTTCTTCATCATCTTCTTCTTCTTCTTCTTCTTCTTTTCCTTCTTCTTCTTTTTCTTCTTCATTATCATCATCATCATCTTCTTCTTCTTCTTCTCCTTCATCTTCTTGTTTTTCTACTTCTTCTCATTCTTTCCTTCTTCTTCTACTTCTTCTCGTTCTTCTTCTCTCTTCTTTTCCCCTTCATCTTCTACTTCTTCTTCTTCCTCTTCTTCTTATTCTTCAACTACTTCTTCTTTTTCTTCTTATTCTTCTACTGCTTCTTCTTCTTCTTCTTGCTCTTCTTATTCTCCGTCTTCTTCTTCTTCTTCTTCTTCTAATTCTTCTTCATCATACTCTTCTTCTAGCTCTTTTTCTTCTTCTTCCTCTTCTTCTTCTACTACTTCTTCATCTTTGACTTCTTCTACTTATTCTTTTTTTCCTTCTTCTTCTCCTTCATGTTCTTCTTCTAGTTTTTCCTCCTCTTCTTCTTTTTCTTCTCCTTCTTTTTCTTTTTCTTCTTCTTCTACTTCTTCTTCTTCATCATCATCATCTTCTTCTTCTTCTTCTTCTTCTTCTTCTTCTTCTTCTTCTTCTTCCCTATCATCATCATCATCTTCTTCTTCTTCTTCTTCATCTTCATCTTCTTTTTCTTCTCCTTCTTCTTCTACTTCTTCTTATTCTTCTTCTTCTTATCCTTCTTCTTCTTCTTCTTCTTCTTCTTCCTCCTATTCTTCTTCTTGTTCTTCTTCTTCAACTTCTTCCTCCTCTTCTTCCTCTTCTTATTCCCATTCTTCTTCTTCTTCTTCTTCTTCTTCTTCTTCTTCTTATTCTTCTTCGTCTTCTACTTCTTCCTCTCTTTTCTTCTTGTTCTTCCTCTTCATCATTGTCTTCTTCTTCTACTACTATTTGTTGTTCTTCATCTTCAGTTTCTTCTTATCGTTCTTTTTCTTCTTCTTCTTATTCTTCTTCTTCTTCTTCTCTTCTTCTTATTCTTCTTCTACTTCTTCTTCTGCTTCTTCTTCTTCTTCTTCTTCCTCATCTTCATCACTTTTTTCTTCTTCTTCTTCTTCTTCTCCTTATTCTTCTACTTCTTCTTCTTCTACTTTTGTTCTTGTTCTTCTTATTCTTGTTCGTCTTCTTCATCTTCTTCTTTTACTCCTTCATCTTCTTCTTCTACTTCTTCTTCACCATCTTCTACATTTTCTTCTCCTTCTTCTCCAACATGTCCTTCTTATTACTCTTCTTCTTCTTCATCATCTCCTTTTCTCATCGTCTTCTTCTTCTTCTTCTTCTTCTTCCTTTTCCTCTTCTTCTTCTTCTTCTTCCCCATCTACTTCTTCTTCTTTTACAACTTCTTCTTCCCCTAGTCTTCTTTCCCTTCATCATATTTTTCTTCTTCTTCCTCCTCCTCTACTTCTTCTCCTCTCCTTCTTCTTCTTCTTCTTCTTCTTCTTTTCTTCTTCTTCTTCTTCTTTTTCTTCTTCTTCTTCTTATTTTGGTTCTTCTTCTTCTTCTTCTTCTTCTTCTTCTAATTCATCTTCTTCTTATTCTTCTTTTTCTTCTCCTTCTTCTTCTTCTTCTTCTTCACCTTCCCCTTCTTCTTCTTCTTCTTCTTCTTCTCCTTCTTATTCTTCTTCTCTTTCTTCTTATTCTTCAACTTTTTCTTTTTTTCTTCATCATCTTATTGTTCTTCTTCATCGTCTTCTTCTTCTTCTTATACTTCTTCTTATTCTTCTTCTTTATCTTCTTCTTGTTCTTCTTCTTGTTCTTGGTCTTTTATTACTACAACTACTTTTTCTTCTTCTACAACTTCTTCTTCTGCTTCTTATTCTTCTCCTTCTTCTTCCTCTTCTTCTTGTTCTATTACTTCTTGTCCTTCATCTTCTTCTTCTTCGTCCTCTTCTTCCTCTATTACTTCATACTTTAATTCTTGTACTTCTTTTTGTTCTTCTTCCTGGTTTTATTGTTGTTCTTCTTCTTCATCTTCATCTTCTTCTTCTTTTTCTTCTTTCTCGTTGTCTTCTTCTTCTTTATCTTCTTATTTTTCTTCTTCTTCTTCTTCTTCTCCTTCTTCTTCTTCTTCTTCTACTTCTTCTTCTTCTCCTTCTTCTTCTTCTTCTCCTTCTCCTTCTTCAACTTTTTCTTCTTCTTGCTCTTCTTCTTCATCTTCGTCTTCTTTATCCTTTTCTTCATCATCATCATCATCTTCTTCTTCTTCTACAACAACTACTAATACTTCTTCTTCTTCTACTTCTTCTACTTCTACTTTTTCCTAGTTTTCATATTTTTCTACTACTTCTTCTTCTTCTTATTCTTATTCTTCTTATTACTATTGTTGTTTTTGTTATTCCCCATCTTCTTCTTCTTCTTCTTCTTCTTCTTCTTCTTCTCCTTCTTCCTCCTGCTTCTTCTCCTTCTTCTCCTCCTTCTCCTCCTTCTTCTCCTCCTAGTTTTACTTCTTCTCCTTTTTCTTCTTCTTCTTCTTGTTCTTCTTCTTCTTCTTCATCATCATTATCATCATCGTCATTTTCATCTTCTTCTTCTTCTGCTTCTTCTTCTTCTTCTTCTTCTTCTTCTTCTTCTTCTTCTTTTTCTTCTTGTTATTGTTGTTCTTCTTCTTCTACTACCACTTTTTCTCTCTTTTTCTTCTTCTTCTTCTTTCACTTCTTCTTCTTCTTCTTCTTCTTTTCTCCTTCTTCTTCTTCTTCTTCTTCTTCTTCTTCTTATTATTCTTCTTCTCCTTCCACCTCTTCTTCTTCGAACACAACTTCTTTTTCCTCTTCTACTTCTTCTTCTTTATATTCTTCGACTTCTTGTTCAACTTCTTCTTTTTGTTCTTCTTCTGCTTCTTCTTCTTCTTCTTTCTAATACTTCGCCTTCATCATCATCATCTTCTTCTTCTTCTTCTTCTTCTACATCTTCTTCTTCTTCTTTTTGTTGATCATCGTCATCATCATCATCATCATCTTCTACATTTAATACTTCTTTTTCTTCTACTTCTTCAAATTCTTCAGCTCCTTCTTGTTCTACTTCTTCTTCTTCTTCTTTTTCTTCCTCTTCCTCTTTTTCTTTTTCTCCTTCTCCATGTATTTTTCCTTCTTCTTTAAGTTCTACATCTTCTCCTTCTCCTTCTTTTTGTCCTTCATCTTGTACTTTCTCTTTTGCCTCTTCTTTTCCTTCTTCTTCACCTTCTTCTTGTTGTTGTTTTCCTTAATCTCATTGTTATTATTCTCCTTAATCTCCATCCACATCTTCTTCTTCTTCTTTTTCTTTTTTTCTTCTTCTTCTTCTCTTCTTCCTCTTCTTCTTCTTTTGCTTCCTCTTCTTCTTCTAATTCTTCTTCTTCTTCTCCTTCTATTTCATCTTTTTCTTCTTGCTCTCCTTTTTCTTCTTATTTTTCTTATTCTTCTTCCCTTCTTTTTCTTCTTCTTATTGTTCTTTTTCCTCTTCTTCTTCCTCTCCTTGTTCTATTTCATCTTCTTCGTCATCTTCTTTTTCTTTTCGAACTTGTTTTTCTTCTTCTTCTTCTTCTTCCTCTTCTTCTTGCTGTCCTTCATCTTCGTCTTCTTCCTAATCTTCTTCTTCAAATATTTCTTTTATTTCTTCTTTGGCTTCTTCTTCTTGTTCTTCTTCTTCTACTTTTTTTTGTTCTTCTTCTTCTTCTACTTCGTCTTCTTCTTCTTCTTCTTCTTCTTTGCCTTCTTCTTCATCTTCAACTTCTTTTTTTCTTCTTCATCTTCAACTTCTTTTTTTCTTCTTCATCATCTTATTATTGTTCTTCTACTTGTTTTTCCATCATCTTCTTCTACTTCTCCTTCTTGTTGCACTTCATCTTCTTCTCCTTCTTCTTCTATTTCTCCTTCAACTTTTCCTTCTTCATCTTCAACTTCTTCTCCTTCTTCTTCTTCTGCTTCTTCTTCTTCTTCTACATCTTTTGCATTCTTCTTCTTTTTGTTCTTCATATTCTTCTTCTTGTTTTTCTTTTCTTTTCTTTTCTTCTTCTTTTTCTTCTTGTTCTTCAACTTCTTTTTCTTGTTCTTGTTCTTGTTCTTCTTCTACTACTACTATACTACTACTACTACTTCTTTCTCTACTTCTTCCTTCTCTTCTTCTTCTTCTTCTTCTTCTTCTTCATCTTCTTCAACATCTTTTAACACTACTACTTCTTCTACTTTTTTAATTCTTTTTATTATCCTTCCCCCACTTCTTCGTCTTCTTCTTCTTCTTGCTCCTCTTTGACTTCTTGTCCATCATCCTCTATTTTTCCTTTCCTCTTCTCCTAATTTCTCTTCTTTTTGTTCTTCTACTCCTTCTTCTTGTTCTTCTTCTTCTACTACTATTTCTTTTTCTTCTTCTTCTTCTTCTTCTCAATCTTTTTCTCCTCATCTTTCTCTTCTTCTTCTTCTTCTTCTTCTTTTACTTCTTTTCTTCTTCTTCTTCTTCTTCTTCTTCTTCTTTCATCTTCTTCTCCTTATTCTTGTTCTTAATATTAATCTTCTTCTTCTTCCACCTCTTCTTCTTCTAACACTTTTTCTTTTTCTTCTCCTACTTCTTCTTGTTCTTTTTCTACTACTTGTTCAACTTCTTCTTATTCTTCTTCTTCTTCTTGTTCTTCGTGTTCTACATCTTTTCCTTCTTCTTCACCATCATCACCTCCTTCTTCTTCTTCTTCTTCTTCTTCTTCTTCTTCTTTGTCTTCCCCATCTTCTTCTTCTTCTTGTTCTTCTACGTCTTCTTCTTCTTATTTTGCTTGATCATCATCATCATCATCATCTTCTTCTTCTTTTACTTCTTCTTCTTCTTCTTCTTCTTCTACTACTTCAAATTCTTCAGCTCCTTCTTCTTGTTCTTCTTCTCCTTCTTCTTCTCCTTCTTTTCATCCTTCATCTTCTACTTTCTCCTCTGCCTCTTCTTCTTCTTCTTCTTCTCCTTCTTCTTGTTGATATTTTCTTATTCTTATTATTATTATTCTCCTTCTTCTCCATCCACATCTTCTTCTTCTTCATCTTTTTCTTCTTCTTCTTGTTCTTCTTCCTCCTCTTCTTCTTCTTGTTTTGCTTCTTCTTCTAATTCTTCTTCTTTTTCTTCTTCGTCTTCTTCTCCATTTTCTTCTTCTTTTTCCTCTCCTTCTTCTTATCTTTCTTCTTCTTCACTTCTCTTCTTCTTTTTCTTCTTCTTCTTCTTCTTCTTCTTCTTCTTCTTCTTCTTCTTCTTCTTCTCCTTCTTCTCCTTCTTCTTTATCTTGTTCTTCATCTTCTTCTTCTTCTTATTCTTTTTTTATTCTTATTCTTGTTTTGTTTCTCGTTCTTCTTCTTCTTGTTCTCCTTCTATTTCTTCTTCTTCTTCTACTATTTTTTCAACTTTTTTTTCTTCTTCCTCTTCTTCTTTTTCCTCTTCTTCTTGTTGTCCTTCATCTTCGTCTTCTCCCTCATCGTCTTCTTCTAATATTTCTACTATTTTTCCTTTTACTTCTTCTTCTTGTTCTTCTTCTTTTACTCCTACTTTTTCTTCTACTACTTCTTCTTCTTCACCTTCTTCTTCACCTTTTTCTTCTTTTTCTCCATCCTCCACTTATTCTTCTTGTTCTTCTTCTTCTTCTTCATTTTTTTTTCTTCTTCTTCTTACTCTTCTTCTGATTCTTCTTCGTCTTCTTCTTCATCTTGTACTTCTTTCTTCTTCTTAATCTTCTTCATCTTTTTCTTCTACTTTTTTTTCATCACCTTCTTCTACTTCATCTTCTACTCCGTAATCTTCTTTTTCTCTTTCCACTTTTCCTTCTTCATCTTGTTTTTCTTCTTCTACTTCTTCATCATCATCATCTTGTTCTTGTTCTTCCTTCTCCTTCTTCTAACTCTTCTTTGTTTTCTACTTCTTCTACTTCTTCTTCTTCTTCGTCTTCTTCTTCTTCTTCTTCTACTTCCTCTTCTTCTTCTTCCTCCTCCTCTTCTCCTTTTTTTTCTTCTTCTTCATCTTCTCCTAATTCTAACTCTTCTACGTCTTCTTATTCTTCTAATTTTTAATTCTTCCTTTTCTTCTTCTTCATCATTATCTTCTTCTTCTCCTCCATTTCTTTCTTCTTCTTCTTCTTCACCTTCCCCTTCTCCTTCTTCTTCTTTTTCCTCTTCTTCTTCTTATTCTTATTCTTAACCTTTTGCTTCTTCTACTACTTCTTCTTCTTCCCCATCTTCTTCTTCTTCTTCTAGTCCTTCTTGTTGTTGTTGTTCTTCTTCATCTTCTCGTTCATCTTTCTTTTTCTATTAATTCTTCTTGTTGTTGTTGTTCTTCTTCTTCTTCTCTTTCTTCTACTTCTTCTGCTTGTTCTACTTCTTCTTCTTCAGCATCTTCGTCTATCCTTCTTTCTCTTCTTCTTCTTCTTCATCTTCCCTTTCTTCAACTTTTGCCACTTCTTCTTCTAGCTCTTCTTCTTTTTCTTCTTTCACTTGATCTTCTTCTTCTTCTACATTGTCTTCTTCTATTTGTTCTTCTTCTTGTTCATCTTCTTCTTCTTCTTCTTCTTCTTCTTCTTTTCTTCATCTTTTTCTTCTTCTTCAACTTGTTCTTTTTTTTCAACCTTTTCTTCTTCTTCATCTTCTTCATATTTATTTACTTCTTCATCTTCTTCTTCTCGTTCTTCTTCTTCTTCAACTTCTTCTTTGTCTTCCTCTTTTTCTTCTTCTTATCCATCATCAACATCATCTTCTTCTTCATCATCTAATAATTCTTCTTTTTCTTCTTCTACTTCTTCTTCTTGTTCTTCTTCTTCTACTTCTTGTTCTACTAGTTCTTCATTTTGTTCTTCTTCTTCTTCTACCTCGCCTTCTCCTTCTTCTTCCCCTTCATCTTCTTGTTCTCCTTCTTATTCCTCTTATTCTCCTTTTTCTTCTCCTTCTTCTTCTTGTTTTTCTTCTTCTTCTTCTTATTCTTTCTATATTTATTCATTGTCTTTTCCTTCTTCTTTTTCTTCTTCCCCATCTTCTTCTTCATCTTCTTCTTCTTCTTGTTCTTGCTTTTCTTCTTCTTGTTCTTCTTCTTCTTCTTCTTCTTTTTCTTCTTCTTCTTCTTGTTCTGGTTCTTCTTCGCCTTCTCCTTCTTCTTTTGCTTATTCTTTTTACTTCTTAATCTTCTTCTCCTTCTTATTCTCCTTCATCTTCTCCTCTTTCTTCTTCCATTTCTCCTTCCACTTCTTTTTCTTCTTCTTCTTCTTCTTGTTCTTATTATTGAACTTTTACATCTTCCCTATCTTCTACATCTTCTTTCTCTTCCACTTGTTTTCTTCTTCTTCTTCTTCTTGTTCTTTGCTTCTTCTTTTTCTTCTTCTTCTTCTCCTTCTTCTTCTTCATCTTCTTCTTCTACTACTACTACTTCTCCTAATTCTTTCTTCTTTTCCTTTTTCTTCTTCTTCTTCTTTTTCTTCTTCTTCTTCTTCTGCTTCTTCGTCTTCCACTTCATCTTCTTCTTCTTCAGCATCTAGTCCATCAACTTCTTCTTGTCCTTTCTTCTTCTAATTCTTCTTCTTTTTCTTCTTCTACATCATCTTCTTGTTCTTTTTCTATTTCTCCTTCTTCTTCTTCTCCTTGTACTTCTTCTTCTTCTTCTTTTCCATCTTCTTCCCTCCATCTTCTTCTTCATACTCTAACTTTATTTCTTCTTCTACTTCCACTTCTTCTTCTTCTTCTTCTTCTTCCCCTTCTTCTGATTCTTCTTCTTGTTCCTATTCTTCCTCTTCTTATCCTTCTACTTCTTCATCTTCCTCTTCTTCTTCTACTTCTTGTTATTCCTCAACTTGTTATTCTTCTTCTTCTTCTTCTTTTTCTTCTTCCTCTCTTCCTCTTCTTCCTCTTCTTCAACTTCCTCTTCTTTCTTCTTCTTCTTCTTCTTCTTTTTCTTCTTCTTCATATTCCTCTTGTTCTTCTTCTTCTTCCTCCTCTTTTTCTTCTTCCTCTTCTTCTTCTTCTTCTTCTTCTTCTTCCTCTTGTTCTTCTTCCTCATCTTACACTTCTTCTTCTTCTTCTTTGTATTCTTCTTCTTCTTCTTCTTCCTCTTTTTCTTCTTCTTCTTCTTCTTCTTCATCCCCTTCTTCTTCTTCCTCTTCTTCCTCTTCTTTCGCTTCTTCCTCTTCCTCTTCTTCCTCTTCTTCATCATCGCCTTCTTCTTCAACCTCTTCTTCGTCCTCCTCTTGTTCTTCTTCTTCTTCCACTTCCTCAACTTCTTCTTCTTCTTCTTCACTTCCTCTTCTTCTTCCTCCTCCTTGTCTTCTCTCTTCTTCCTCTTCATCTTCTTCTTCCTCTTCCTCTTCCTCTTCTTCTTCTTCTCTTCTTCCTCTTCTTCCTCTTGTTCTTCTTCCTCTCCTTACTGTTCTTCCTCTTCTCCTTCTTCCTCTTCTTCTTCCTCTCTTCCTCCTCTTCCTCATTCTCTTCTTCCACCTGTTCCTCTTCTTCTTCTTCTTCCTTTTATTATTCTTCTTCTTCTTCACCCTCTTCTTCTTCTTCCTCTTCTTCTTCTTCTCTCTTCTTCTTCCTCTTCTTCCTCTTCCTCTTCCTCTTCTTCTTCCTCTTCCTCTTCTTCTTCTTCATCCTCTTCTTCTTCTTCGCTTCTTCTTCATCATTCTCTTCTTCTTCTTCTTCTTCTTCTTCTTCTTCTTCCTCTTCCTCTCCTTCCTCTTCTTTCTCTTCTACTTATCTTCTTCTTCTTCTTCTTCTTCTTCTTCTTCTACTTCTTCCACTTCTTCTTCTTCTTCTTCTTCTTCTTCATCTCTTCTTCTTCCTCCTCCTCCTCCTCCTCTTCTTCTTCCTCTTCTTCTTCTTCACCCTCTTCTTGTTCTTCTTCGTCTTTTTCCTCTTCTTCTTCTTCCTCTTCTTCTTCTTCTTCCACTTCTTCTTCTTCTTCTTCTTTTTCTTCTTCTTTTTCTTACTCTTCTTCTTTTTCTTCCTCTTCTTCTCCCCCTTCTTCTTCTTCTTCTTCTTCTTCTTCCACTTCCTCTTTTTCTTCTTCTTCTTCTTCCTTTTCTTCTTCTTCTTCCACTTCCTCATCTTCCTCTTCCTCTCCTTCCTCTTCTTCCTCTTCTTCTTCTTCCTCTTCTTCATCTTCCTCTTCTTCTTCTTCCTCATCCTCTTCTTTATCCTCTTCCTCTTCTTCTTGTTCTTCCTCTTGTTCTTCATCTTCATCTTCATCTTCTTTCTCTTCCTCTTCTTCTTCTTCTTCCTCTTATTTTTCTTCCTCTTCCTCTTCTTCTTCCTCTTCATCTTCTTCTTCTTCATCCTCTTCTTCTTCTCCCTCTTCTGCTTCATCATCCTCTTCTCTTCTTCCTCTTCTTCTTCATCATCCTCTTATTCTTCTTCTTGTTCCTCTTCTTCCTCTTCTTCTTCCTCTTCCTCTTCTTCCTCTTCTTCTTCCTTTTTCTCTTGTTATTCTTCCTCTTCTTCCTCTTCTTACTCTTGTTATTCTTCCTGTCCCTTCCTCTTCTTCCACTTCTTCTTCTTCCTCTTCTTCATCTTCCTCTTCCTCTTCGTCCTCATCCTCTTCTTCCTCCTCTTCATCTTCTTCTTTTTCTTCCTCTTGTTCTTCATCTTCAACTTCTTTCTCTTCCTCTTCTTCTTCTTCTTCTTCTTCTTCTTACTCTTATTGTTCTTCCTCTTCTTCTACTTCCTCTTCTTCTTCTTCATCCTCTTCTACTTCTTCCTCTTCTTCTTCATCATCCTCTTCTTCCTCATCCTCTTCTTCTTCATCATC
>JAIUJO010003603.1:20000-22500 GCA_023846275.1 Vanilla planifolia | reverse complement strand
GAAGAGAAGAAGAAGAAGAAGAAGATGCAGTAGAAGAAGAAGAAGAAGAAGAAGAAGAAGAAGAAGGAGGAGGAGGAGGAGGAGGAAGAGGAGGAGGACGAGGACGAGGAGGAGGAGAAGAAGAAGTAAGAGTAGAAGAAGAAGGAGAAGAATAAGAAGAAGAAGAAGAAGAAGAAGAAGAAGAAGAAGAAGAAGGAGAAGTAAAGAACAAGAAGAAGGAGAAGAAGAAGAAGAGAAGGAGAAGAAGGAGAAGAAGGAGGAAGAAGAAGAAGGAGAAGAAGGAGAAGAAGGAGAAGAAGAAGAAGATGGGGAAGGAGAAGAAAAAGAAGTAGAAGAAGAAGAAGAAGAAGTAGAGGAAGAAGAAAAAGTGGAAGAAGAAGAAATAAGAGAAGAAGAAGAAGAAGTTGAAGAAGAAGAAGGAGAAGGAGAAGTGAAAGAAGAAGAAGAAGAAGAAAGAGAAGAAGTAGAAGAAGGAAAAGAAGAAGACATAGAAGAAGGAGAAGAAGAAAGAGATTAAGAAGAAGAAGAAGAGGGGGAGAATAAGAAGAAGGAGAAGAAGAAGGAGAAGGAGAAGAATAGAAGAGGACGTAAGATAAGAAGAAGAAGGAGAGAAGAACAACAAGGAGAATAAGAAGAAGAAGAAGAAGAAAAAGGAGAAGAAGAGATAGAAGAAGAGAACAAAAAGATGATGAAGAAGAAGTAGAAGACGAAGGAGGAAGAATAAGAAGATGGAGAACACAGAGAAGGAGAAGAAGCTCTCTCCTTCTTCTCCTTCTTCTCCTTCTTCTCCTTCTTCCTCTTCTTCTTCTTCTTCTTCTCCTTCTCCTTCTTCTTCTCCTTCTTCTTCTCCTCTTTCTTCTTCTTCTTCTATCCCTTCTTCGTCTTCTTCTTCTTCTTCTTCTTTTCTTCTTCTTCGTCTTTTTCTTCTCCTTCTCCTTTTTCTTCTTCTACCTCCTTCTTCTTCTCCTTCTTCTTCTTCTTCTTATTCTTATTCTTCTTCTACATCTCATTCTTCTTCTTCTTTTGTCTCTTCTTCTCCTTCTTCTTCTTCTTCTTCTTCTTCTTCTTATTTCTCCTACTTTTTTCCTTCTTCTTCTTCTTCTCTTATTTCTTCCTCTTAATCTTCTCCTTTTTCTCCTTCTTCTTCTCCTTCTTCTTCTTACTCTTGCCCCTCTTCTTCTTCTTCTTCATCTATTTCTTCTTCTCCTTCTACTTCTTCTTCTTCTTCTTCTTCTTCTTCTTCTTTTCTTCTCCTTCTACTTCTTCATCTTCTCCTCCATCTTCTTCCCCTTCTTCTCCTTCTTCTTCTTCTTCCTCCTCCTTCTCTTCTTCTTCTTCTTCATCATCTTCATCTTTTTGTTCTCTTTCTCTTCATCCTTCTTCTTCTTCTTCTTTTTCTTCTTCTTCTTCTCTTTCTTCTTCTTCTTCTCCTTCATCTATGACTTCTTCTTTTCTTTCTTCTTATTCTTCTTCTACTTCTCCTTTTTCTTCTTCTTCTTCTTTTTCTTCTCCTTCTCCTTCTTCTTCTTCTTCTTCTCCTTCTTCTTCTTCTTGTCCTTCTTCTTCTTCTTCTTCTTCTTCTTCTCCTTCTTCTTTTCTTTCTTTTCTTCTTCCTGTTCTCCTTCTTCTTCTTATTCTCCTCCTTCTTCTCCTTCTTCTTTTTCTTCTCCTTCTCCTTCTTTTTCTTCTTCTTCTTCTCCTTCTCCTTCTTTTTCTTCTTCTTCTTCTTCTTCTTCTCCTCCTCCCCCTTCTTTTCCTTCTTCTTTTTCTTCTTCTTCTCCTTCTTCTTCTCCTTCTTCCTCTTCTTCTTCTCCTTCTTCTCCTTCTTCTTCTTCTTCTCCTCCTCCTAATTCTTTTCCTTCTTCTTCTTCTTCTTCTTCTCCTCCTCCTTCTCTTCTCCCTCTTCTTCTTCTTCTTCATCTTCTTCTTCTTCTTGTCCTTCTCCTTCTTCTTCTTCTTCTTCTCCTCCTTCTTTTCCTTCTCCTTCTTCTGCTTCTTTTTCTTTTTCTTCTCCTTCTTCTGTCTTCTTCTTTTCCTTCTTCTACTTCTTCTTCTTCTCCGTCTTCTTCTTCTTCCTTTTCTTCTCCTTTTTCTTCTTCCTCTTCTTCTCCTTCTTCTTCTCCTACTACTTCTCCTTTTTCTTCTCCTTCATCTACTTCATCTTCTTCTTCTCCTTCTTCTTCTTCTTCTTCTTCCTTTTGTTCTTCTTTTTCTTCTTCTTCTTCTTCTTCTTCTTCTTCTTCTTCTCCTTCTTCTCCTTGTTCTTCTTCTTCTTCTCCTCCTTCTCCTTCTTCTCATTCTTCTACTTCTCCTCCTTCTTCTTTTTCTGCTTCTTCTTCCTCTTCAACTTATTCTTCCTCTTCTTCCCCTTCTTCTTCTTCTTCTTCTTCTCCTTCTTCTTCTTCCAATTCTTCTCCTTCTTCTTCTTCTCCTTCTTCTTCTTCCTCTTCTGCTTCTTGACCTTCTTCATCATCTTCACACCTACTTCTTCTCCTTCTTC